>JBBBDQ010001085.1:0-57500 GCA_037127315.1 Ascarosepion bandense | reverse complement strand
TATATACATAATGTAAACACATGCCAGTAGCCAAGAGTGTTCAATTCATTACTGAAGAAACATGCATGTGTTAAGGCAAGCATTAGGAGAAAATTTAAGAGAAAATTTAAAAGAATGAAGAAAGAAAACATTTAGAAATAGGCTGGCATAGAATGAATTAAGAAAAATAAAGAAGGCAGAGATAGAGAGTAAGACGGATGGAAAAACAGAGAGAGGCAGAGAGTAAGAAGGGAAGAAAGGAAGAGTAATAAGAAGGAGAGAAGGAACAGAGAGAAAGTAACTAAGAAGAAAAAGAAAAAGGGACAGAGAGTAAGTAAAAAGAAAAGAAAGGAGAAATTGGATGGAAGAAAAAAAGGAACAAAAGCAGATGGAGAGTAAAAAGGATAGAAAGGAGAATGCCATTCTGACCTTTCATTTATATATATATATATATATATATATATATATATATATATATATATATATGTATGGTCAATGAAAAAGTGAGTGAATCTCAAAACAGTAAAAATTTAACAACACAGTGTGAAAATACCCAACAAACAAACACGTATGCATATCAACCTTCTGACCTGTTCACTGACTGCTTCTCTATATATACACAGTGTTTTCGGTTGTCAGAAAAACAAACTGTTATGTCGTGAGTAAGAATAAATAACTCAACAACAGGAATAGGTTAATTGTTGTATTCCGTGGAAATAGTATTTACAAAGGTTATTAGTATCCAATACAAAAAGAATAAGGGTTAATCGTCTCAACCGTCGTAAGATGTAGTATGAGCAATGGGTACTTCCGGGTTGTCACCGGAAGTCTACGACTGACTTGTTGATCGGCTGCTCGGCACACTCTCCTACGTAGATGCCACCATTACTTTACATAGTAATGGAATAGTCCATTATAGCCGAAATAGGCGCGGACATCCCAATACAAACAAATCTCAATATGTAAAGTCAGAAATTTATTCATTTGAAGAGAGTCAACGTTGGACTTGAAACAGGTGTAGCCACACTAATATAATTATGGACGCTTAATGCATAATACGGATGCATTATATGGATATTGCATCATAATGATATATCAAAGGTAAACACAATATAGTGAGAAGCAATGAAAATAAAAATAATAAAAAGGAAAATAAAATTAGGTTAAAATTAGGGAGAAAAAGGAAAAAAGAAAAAAGTAACGAAAAAGTAAGTATGTATTCCCTAGAAACTACTGGCCAAATTTCAAAGTGAATCTTTTTTTTTTTTTTTTAATCATTTCACCCCGAGCAAGGCAGAAATGCCACTGATGAGCAGGGGGCTACATAACTGTAAAAAGATTAATTAGAAAAAAGTGAGGAGTACAAACTAGTTAGAAAGGAGCAATAGAAAGCTGAGAATGCAGGTGTGATGACAGATACATAGGTGGAGAGAAAGGGAAGGATATACAGGGGTGGGGAGAGAGCTAGAGTCCAGTGGTTAATAGATGAGTATTGATATTGCATTTAAATTTCTGGAGGTTGTAGCCGTCAGGAAAGCAAGAATTTGATTAGTTAAAAGAAACACACGCATAAATTTTATATCTTCCCATATACATAAATAGCAAATGGTTTTTGTATTTCAATGTAAATCATTGTTCCAACCAACATCCAACATTGCCTGATGATGAAATTCTATCTCGAAACATAGAAATTTTTGTGTCGCAATGTACATTTAATTCATAATTATATGATTATATTAAGCTCTACAATATTTATTGCACTGTTTTAAAAAAAAAATGCCAGGGAACTCAAAACCTTAGGTCCTCTTCACCTTTAGATAGATAGATAGATAGATAGATAGATAGATAGATAGATAGATAGATAGATAGATAGATAGACTGTGTTTTAAATTATTAATGAGGTGATATATTTTTCATTTTGTCCAAAAACTATAAATTGGAATTTAATGAAATTGTCACAGTATAATGGGAATAGTTATATGTGCAGACTGTATAAAAATTGTATTGTTCTGCACAACAGGAAAGAAACAGTAAACATTTGCAATATTAACACAATATAGAAGTGTTCCAGACTATAAACAAGTGTCATTATAACTGCAATTATGGGAAGCAAATGTGACTTGACTTACTCTGAGAAAGATATTATAACATCTGAAATTTCCAAAATTAAATCTATATTAGAAATATCCAAAATATTGCACCTTCAGAAATTAGGCTTCTGTGGACCTCAAAATATTGACATGTTCAATGAACCAGTGCCATTTCCAAGTCATTTAAAAAAAAAAATCACATATCTTATATTGACCAAATTCACTATTCTTTTTGAATTGTGCTATCATTTTTTATTTTAATTACATCATAGTCACTGTATGTATCCATAAAGATCTATAAATGAAGCAATTAAAGTGTTATCTTCATTTTTACAGCTTTTCATTAATAATTTGACTTACTAATAATTTAAATAAATGAAGTAAATAACCTTAACTTCTGTTTTCTTTTTAGAATCTTACAATTTTTACAGTTTTTTTATTACACCTCACTAATAATTTAAGTAAAGGAAGTAAATAACCATAACTTCTGTTTATATATATATATATATATATATATATATATAGTTTTAGTGCAAAGAATTTGTCACTTTAACTGAGCAGGTTCATGCCGACTTCAAAGTTACATGAGGACATATTTATGATGTCTTCTAAGTTTTTGTTCACCACTGCTGTAGTCAGGTATTGAACTCACAACTCTTTGGGTCAAGTCACTGGATGTAACCAACAAAAACTTAGAGTTGAGTTAAAGGGAGATATCTAAAATATCCAGAAGTCATATGACTCAAAACGAGAACAATATATCGCAGTGATCAAAATAAAGGGTTTGATTCAAAATTACAATCACTTGGAAAAGGTCAGAGTTTACAACGGTCAAAATGTTGTGAACATGGCAATAACGATGAAGACAACAGTCAGTCAATATAAATAATGTAAATAATTACAATGTCACATCTCAGAATACAATATTATATTGAACAGGTGAAGAGGCTCATCCCTTGTTTCCTGTTTAGGATATGGTTTCCGGTTTTCTCGTTTCCAATCTTTTCACTCTTTTCTTTTTTTCTTTTTTCTTTTTTTTTTTCAATTGGAGTAGATAGACTAAACTAAACTATCACCCGGTTCACACTCCACCCACATCTATTGAACATGTGAAGAGGCTCATCCCTTGTTTCCTGTTTAAGGATGTGGTTTCCGGTTTTCTCTTTTCCAATCTTATTACTCTTTTTTTTCAATTGGAGTAGATAGACTAAACTATCGCCTGGTTCACACTCCACCCACATCTATTAAACAGGTGAAGAGGCTCATCCCTTGTTCCCCTGTTTCCATTTTGGGATGTGATTTCCGGCTTTCTCTTTTTCATTCTTTTTACCCTTATGTAGCCCCCTGCACATCAGTGGTGTTATTGCCTTGCTTGGGGTGATATGATTAAAAAAAAAAAAAAATTGACAAATACATATAAATATATAAAAGTTTGCTATCTTTCTCTGATCCTAAGTAATGTGCTAGTGAGTTTTTATTAGTTAAAGGTTGAGTTGTGGTGCACTGGATATCAACTCGGAATGACAAATCAAGGAGCTGAGTTCGAATTCCAGTTGAATTCATTGCATTCACTTACGCACAAATACCCTTGGGAATGGTATTAATTCCTCTCTTTCCTCCAGTTATGGGTTAAATAATTGGACAGATTGGGTTCTATAGCCTTGGCTGGCAACCTGTCTACCGCAGAAAGCAATGGCAACCTACTGTAGAATAATCTTCTGCCCAGTCAGTCATGTCTCTTTTGAGACATGATCACCCAAAGCCTGTATCATGTATGACACTTAACTGACACAGATACTACGTTCTAATCTTAGGTAGATTTTATTATAACTAAATCGCACAAATTCATTAATTGTAGGTGATGCACAGATACTACATTCTGAGACTAGGCCAAGTGTTACAGATTGATTCTAGATAATGCACACAGAAGCTACACTGATAAAAAAATAAGCTGGTCCATACGTAAATAATTTTTATGGGCAAATTATTGCTTGTAAACATTATAAAGGTCAATTTATTTAATTTCCTAAGCATAATAGCCCTAAATGAAGTAATAAATTAAAATTCATGTGATAATCTTTGTCAGTTATTAATATTTAACAATATTTTTTAATGAATATCTTTTGGCTTATCTTTCTACATGCCTGCCTTTTGCTCAAGAGGCTGTTACACTTGCACATTTCCTTCATGTAATCTACAAAGATTGTTTATACTTTTTGGTTTCTCTCAACCAGGTGTTGTTATCGAGACCTTCCTTGATTGCCTGCAACTGTTTACTATTTCCTTGCATAATGAGTCCTTGTAAAAACTCTACAACGATTTCCTTCAGTGAGTTCTATACTTGCAGTAGTGATTGGGATATTGGAATTGGTCCATCTGTGCTCACAAACAAGCTAAGAACTAATCTGAAATGGTCTTTTGGAACTCTGCCTGAGTGGGCAGCAGTTAGAAGTTAATTTTTTTTTATTTATTTAATCTTTTATTTATTGAAGGATTTCTTTTTTTTTTTCCAGAAATAAATTTTGCTTTTGTGATTGCTGTTATTTCAACTTACTCTTTTTTGGACAATTTCTTTTTTTCCTTTGCTGTCAATGTTTTATACTCTATTGATATTTATTAAACACCCTTTACTGACATATTGTACTCACTACAGTAGGAATGACTTGCGAAATTTGTTTACTATCTTCTACTCTATTATAATGAGCCTTTCTTACTTACTCTCTTCTTTCTCACATTCTATCTTTTCTTTCCTTCCTTATTCTTTATCCCTCTTTATTTTCCTTTTTAGTTACTCTTTATCTCATCATCATTTGCAAGTTACTAAATTCCTCCCCTTTCCTTCTCATACTCTTAATACTCTCACCCTTTCCCTCTTACTTTCTATATCTTTCTCCCATCCTTCTTTCTCACTTTCTATCTCTCTTTCTTTTCTCGCGCTTCCCGCCTGTGGAACTCCCTTCCACAAGTCTGCTTTCCCGACAGTTACAATCTCCAAGGTGTTTAAATGTAGGGTCAATAGACACCTCCTATCACACTAACTCCCAACTATTCTCACAACACTCTCATCTACCCAACCCTCATTCTCGGTATCCTCACCCACCTATCACCCACCCTCTGTTATTTCCTATATTTAATCAGCCTTTCTCCACTCTACGTAGCCCCCTGCACAGTAGTGGCAGTGACATGCCTTGCTCGGGGTGAAACGCTTATAAAAAAAAAAAAAATTTCTTTTTAGTTGCACTCTGTCTAGTCATCCTTTCCATTTTACTATCTTTCTTCTCTTCCCTTCTTACTTTCTCTTGCTTTCTTCTTTCTTTCTTTCTTTCTTTCTTTCTTTCTTACACTCTCACTCTTTCCTTCTCACTTTCCATTTCTCCTTTCTATCCCTTTTTACTCTCCATCTGCTTTCGTTCCTTTTTTCTTCCATATTTCTCCTTTCTTTTCTTTTTACTTACTCTCTGTCCCTTTTTCTTTTTCTTCTTAGTTACTTTCTCTCTGTTCCTTCTCTCCTTCTTATTACTCTTCCTTTCTTCCCTTCTTACTCTCTGCCTCTCTCTGTTTTTCCATCCGTCTTACTCTCTATCTCTGCCTTCTTTATTTTTCTTATTCATTTGTATCCTTAATGATAATGGAAATGGTCATATTAGCCATTCCCTATAAGTAATCATTTGGCATTCATTGACAGAATAGCCAATACTGTTTTTGGTTGAAATTCATAAGATATTTCTATAAAAAAAAGAACAGATTTTTCAAGTCCACTAGCTTTTATCAATCATTCCATTATTGATGGGGTTTTCTTTCCAAACTATTTGATCTGCTGTGGAATGTTAACATCTTGATTATGTCATTATTATCTCTTCATGTTACATGAGCTATCCACTTTTGCTGTTTCTACTGTTGATAGTCCTCAAGTGATGCGGTTTCTGTTATTTGGTATAGTTCTTTGTGATTTTGTAGTGCCAGTCCACTATGCTCAAATCCGGATGATTTTTGCCATGATCCTCAGTTTTCAGTCACTTAATGCCTTTTTCATTATTGAGCTTAGGAAGTGGGCAGCAGACAGTTTAGATATTTCTGAATGAGTTTGGTGCCCTCTGTCAAATAACAACACAGAGTTTCTGGTTTTAGACATAATATTCGTGTTGATTACAATTTCACAACTGTAAAGCCCATCTGTAATTAACAAAATTAAGATCATACTGTAAATAAAATGAAACATTTTTTTTAACCATATCACCCCGAGCAAGGCGGTAATGCCACTGATGTGCAGGGGGCTACGTAAGAGTGAAAAGATTGGAAAAGAGAAAGCCGGAAACCACACCCTAAACAAAGAAACAAGGGATGAGCCTCTACACCTGTTCAATACACATGGGTGGAGTGTCAAACCGGGCGATATTTTAGTCTATCTACTCCAATTTGGATTTTTGAAACTTACAATCCATTCCTATTATTTGGTACAGTTCTTTGTTTGTGATTCTGTAGTGCCAGTCCACAAAGTTCAAAGCAGAATAATTTTTGTCAAGATCCTAAGACTTTACTCTCTCAAAGCCTTTTTCTCTTTTGCAAGCAGTTGTATACAGCTAACATTTTAGATATTTCTGGTTTGACACCATGCATCACATCCATACGAAAATCTAGATCTGATGAGGTTATTTAAAAACATGACTCAAGTTTTCTGATTGATGTTTTAGTTTGTAGCAACTTGTGGTGTTGGGTGAAACTAGCTTTAGCACAGCCTATTCTATGTTCAATTCTTTTTTCTCACATACTTAATTTGTTATATCAGCCAATCTTTTAAGGTATCTGAAGTGTTTAGTATTTTTATGGTGGATTGATACAATCACTGCTTTCATTCCATTTCCAGATCATAGTTTCTGCTTTCATAAAGGTTTATCTTGAGTCCCATTTCTTGGAACACTTGTTAAGGGACACTGATCTTCTGTTCAAGATCAAGTATGAGCACTTATGTGATCGGCATAGCCCCTCCCCTTCAGCATCAGTGCATGGTGTGTGAAAAGAGTAGTCATCAACTGATGTGACTTCTGGTATTTGGTACAGTTCATTGTTGGTGTTTCTGTAGCACCAACTCAAAAAAGGATGATCTTGGCAAAGACTTTCAAGGCTTTATTCACTAAAAAACCTTTCTGTATCATCGATTTTAGGAAGTAGTCATATACATTTTATAGGTTAGCTATTTCAGAATGGGTTTAGCACTATACAGGCATCCATATGAAAGTCTCAGTTTGATGAGATTATTTAAGAACCTTACTAGTTTTCAGGTTGGTTTTGGTTTCATAGCATTGCTTGGTGTTGGCCAAAACTACCTCTGGCAAAGCCTATTCTATGTTCATTTTCTTTTTCTCTTATACTTAATTTATTACAGCTAATCAATTTAACAAAGTGTTTCGTATGTACTAATTTCACACCCTGTATTTTTATAATAGATTCAGTATTATTGTCATCACTGCTGTCATCCCAATTCCAGACCATAGTTTCTGTTTTGGAAAGGTTTGTCTTGAGTAGCATTTCATGGATAATTTAGTCAAATTTGTGTTGCTTTTTTTGCTGAAGGTCATTCCTGTCCCATGCTGCTCAAAATATCTTGATCAGCATCCTTGCTGCCAGATATAGTTTACCATCATATCCATGATGATCAAGTTAATGTGCTATCCATTTATTTATTGCTGCTTCTGTTGAAAGTCCTCAAGTGATATGGTCTCTATTATTTGATACAGTTGTCCTGGTTTGAATTCCAGCTGAACTCCTTGCATTCACTTACACACAAATACCATTGGAAAAAGTATTAATCCATCTCTTCCCTCCAGTTATGGGTTAAACAATAGGACAGACTGGGTTTTATAGCCTTTGCTAGTAACCAATCTACTGTAGAAAGCAATGGCAACCTACTATGGGTTAATCTTCTGCCCAGTCAGTCATGTCACTTTTGAGACATGATCGCCCAAAGCGTGTATCATGTATGGCACTTAACTGACTGACAGATTTTGTGATTCTATAGTGCCAGTCCACATGGTTCAAAGAAGTATCCTTCTCACAAAGATTGACAGGCTTCATTTGCTCAAAGCCATATTTAATTATTGGTCTGTTCTATGAAGCCGACAGGTTAGATATTTCTCAACAAGTCTCATACCATGCATAACATTTACATAAATGGCTAAATCTGATGAGATTATTTAACAAAATGACATAAGTTTTTGCTTCTTTTTTTTATTTTATGGTTTTGTAGCAATTTGCAGTGTTTGGCAAAACTACCCCTAGCACAACCTATTCTATTTTCTGTTTCTTTTTTTTTTTTTTTCTTAATCATATCACCCCAAGCAAGGCGGTAATGCCACTGAAGCGCAGGGGGCTATGTAAGAATGAAAAGATTGGAAAAGAGAAAGCTGGAAACCACATCCTAAACAGGAAACAAGGGATGAGCCTCTACACCTGTTCAATAGATGTGGGTGGAGTGTGAACCGGACGATAGTTAAGTCTATCTACTCCAATTTATACTATATTTGTTATAACTGTTCCATAAAATGAGTTATTTGAAGTGTTTAGTATTTACTAATTTCACATTTTGTATTTTTATGTTCAATTCAGGGTAGGTGAGGTCACTGCTTTCATTCCACTTTCAGATCATAGTTTCTGTTTTAGAAAGGTTCATTAAGGTCCCATTTCCTGGAATCAGTCAGTTAAGTGCCATACATGATACCCGCTTGGTCGATCATGTCTCAAAAGAGACATGACTGACTGGGCAGAAGATTATCCCGCAGTAGGTTGCCATTGCTTTCTGCGGTAGACTGGTTGCCGACCAAGGCTATAGAACCCAATCTGTTCTGTTATTTAACCCATAACTGGAAGGAATAGATGGATTAATACCTTTCCTAAGGGTATTTGCATGTAAGTAAATGCAATGAATTCGGCTGCTATTTGAACTCGGCTCCCTGATTTCTCGTTCTGAGCCGATATCCAATGCACCACAATGCACATCCTTTCCTGGAATACTTGACAGATAATGATTTTTTTGTTCAAGATAATTCTTCTTCCAACTATGAAGACCTATGTCATCAGTATAGCCTCCATCATTGGCATCAGGTCTGTTGGCATTGACAGGGAAAACAGAAATGTCATTTATTGGTAGACTCATTTGGGATGTGGTATAGAATGTTTAGACAGTCAATGCTCATCCTTTTTTTTTTTAACCATTTACCACAATCAAAGTGAGACCACCACTGATTTTCAGGGGGTTACAGTGAAAGAAAAGATTGGTAAAGGGGATATTGAAGAAAATATAAAAGATGAATTGGATTCAAGAAGATAAAAGATGGTATTTGATTTTGCATTTAAATTTTTGGAGATTGTAGCTATCAGGGAAGAAAGTAAACTGAAGGGAGTTCCAAAGGCAGAAAGTGTGAAAAAAGAAACTGTTAGAGTAGAAGTGACAAATACATTTAACTATTTCAATTGTAAAGGAGAGGGACCTAGACACTAATCTAGTACACGTTTAAGTTCATGTGGACATAAACAGCTGATCAATATGGCAACAGTATTCAATGCACAGTAAAATGGTAGATTTATAAAAGTCCCAGTTGAATTGTGACAAGAAAATCTTTCTGACCTGACACAGAGACCCCACTTTCCTAGAAGTAGATGCAGTTATAGATTCACTTCAGGTTGGTTGGAAAGTTGAGGCCAGGGAGGTGCAGTGTGTTGTGCTCAAAGAGACTTGCATCATCCATGCTGTTTGCTGGCAGGAAAGTTTCCATGTGGTGGCTAAAGGAGTTTACATCTGTGTTTGTAAATCTGCAGAGGATGATTTAGGAAAAGATTAGATATCCTCAGACTCTTATTTCTTCTTTGTCATACTTCTGATGAGATTTAGATGTTTTCATATTGGGATGTTTATCAGACATATAAGATTATGTAGAGTGATACAGCTCCTCTATTAGACTGATACATTCTATGAATTTGGAGACTGGAAGATGGTTTCTAATAGATGTGAAGAAGATGTTTCTGTTGATTTTAGTCATATGCTGCTGTGAGTTAATCAAAACAGTTTTCCAATGATTTCCTGTTAGAAAAGTTAGCAATCTTTTAAGTTGTTTGGTTATATATATATATATATGTATATATATACCATCGTTACATCCCATTTCAGAATGAAAATCAAACTGGGTTGTTGTTATGTCGCCAAGTATAAATGAATAACTCAACAACAGAATCAGAATATAAGTTGTATTCTGCGGAAAAACGGTTAGTATGTACAGAAGTGATTAGTAATATTTACAATAGGAAGATACAAGAGTCCAATCCGTCGTAAGACGTGGGTATATGCGATTACTTCCGTACGCTACCAGAAGTGTGACTAACTCTTCACTGACTCGCACTTGACTCTTCAGTAACTCATTAAAAACTCTCAAGTGTCTCTCTACGACTCTCTTGTAGAGAATCCACCATTGCTATATATATCAATGGGAACAGTCCATTTGTAGTCAAATAGGAGCGGCACCCTAACAGTTGTGAGGAGTGGACTTTAATAAAATGTTTCCAGCTTATTTAATATGACATCCATTAATACTTTCATTATAATAGATCCAATTGAGATACCACTGCATGTGTCAGGGTCTTGAGGGTTACTTTCTCTTTCCTTAATACATTAATTTATGATAGACCCCATTTTTGGTGGGTGCATTTCTGATTCCAGACTTCATTCATAAAATAGAGGAACTTATTGAATGCAGGGAAAAAGTAAGATATTTTCAAAAGTTCAGCCTCAACGTCAAGTGATGCTTTATTATTCCTTAGCTTAATGCTGTAACCTACTGATATTTACTATAGTTAGTTGGGCACAAGGCCACACATAGAGAATTTCCTGGTATGGAATGACTTCAAAACAGTAGTAACATTCCAGAAAAATATCTTGCTGACCACTATTCTGTATTGAATTAATTTTCTGTGACTGTGTGATTATGATGTCTCAAATGCATGGCTTATACCTAAAGATGTCTTTTTTCATTTTTGTCAATCATTTCACCCCAAGCAAGGCAATAAAAATCACTAGGATTTAAGGGGTTGCAGGAGGTGAAAGAAATAGAGATGGCAATGAAAGAATATGATTAAAGAAAATGACTGACGTTGCACTTAATTTTTTGAAAATTGTAGTTAACAAAAAAGCAAGAAATCAGTTTCATCTATCATTCAAGCAAAAACGTTTTTGGTAAGCAGTACTAATATTTGTATATATAAAGCCAAGAAAATGTATGGAAGTAATTTTGCTCAAATATACCCTGCTCTATAAAATAATGACCAAAATAAAAATTTATTTTTTGTTAAAATAATGCAATGAATTTTTGTTTATTTGTTTAGTATTAAATAAATTTGTACAAATGGAAGATTTTTGGTAAAAATTAAAGAAAAAAAATTGTGGTACTAATGGGTTAATCACTGATATGAGAATTTTTAGCATGTCTCTATGAAATGATATTTAAAACTAAGTCAACTTAATAACTTTATAAAAATGGCTATCTAATTTAATTTATATATTCCTAATTATTTCTGATATTAAAAGGTGATAAGCTTACTATGAAATTCAGTAAAAAAGAAAATTTTCCATTATGTCATTGACTTAGGTAATTATTATTAGTTTTACAAGTAAAATGTGTGAAATCCCATTTGACATAAAATTGGTTACATTTCTCCTGATAGTTGAGATATAGAGTTTGAGTTTTGTTTAATGGCATATTGTTAGGGCGCCGCTCCTATTTGACTACAAATGGACTGTTCCCATTGCTATATATAGCAATGGTGGATTCTCTACAAGGGAGTCGTAGAGAGTCACTTGAGAGTCTCTAATGAGTTACTGAAGAGTTAGTGCAAGTCAGTGAAGAGTTAGTCTCACTTCCGGTGGCGTACCGGAAGTATTCATGTACACACACGTCTTATGACGGATTGGACTCTTGTATCTTTCTATTGTAAATATTACTAATCACTTCTGTACATACTAATCATCTTTCCGCGGAATACAACTTATATTCTGATTCTGTTGTTGAGTTATTCATTTATACTTGGTGACATAACACATATCAACCTCCATGGGTTACTTGATGCCAAAAAGGTGTGGTTTTAAGGTACTTTTTTAATATTCAGTTACAGAGAGGAGGTTGATTTAATTAGATTTTAATGGACATTTTTTGTTTTTATTCTTTTTTTTTTTAGAAAACTAAAAATGTCTTCTAGTTTTGTATTCAAAAATGTTTTGCTGAGAATCATTTTTTTTCCTTCAAAAATGTGTTATGGTAATAATTTTTTCTTCAAAAATTAATTTGTCGGTAATATGTTTTCTTTAAAAGTGTATATTTTTCTATAAAAGTCTATTTTTATGTATATATTTTTATAAAAGTGTATTTTTATACATTCATAGTGTTTTGACCCCAGTTTGGGGGGTAACTATTTGCCCATAACTGGGACACTAAAAGGTGCTACCACTCCTCACAATCTCCTAATTAGAGGCCTTACTGCCAGATGCAGTTTACTGTCATGCCCAGGACTTGAGATATAGAGAAATGTGTTACTCAGGGGCATTTTTTATGACGTCTGTGAAAAATCCTGGTTTTCTCAAAATCAAGGCTCCACTGATTGGTCCTTAAAAGTTATATGACTGGCCAAGATTTGTGCATACATAACCAGGAAAGACTAGTTATTCCTAAAACAGGAATCACACTCAACTCTCATTTTGACAGGCTATTATTTGCATATGTTGGATTACAACCTCCTGACAATAATCACATGCAGTACAGAATTTGAATGACTCTTCATCTTTAAATTTAGACTTTGGCATTGACAAGTTTGTCTTTTCCCATTCTATTGTTATGTCAGTATCTCACAGACTTATACCAAAGGTGGATTTGAACTCTTCACAGCTTTAACTTAATGTTAATATATTTATTAATATAATATAACTAATATTAAATAGTTAATATATTTAGTAACACTTGCTTGTTTAAATTCCATGTTTTTGTATCTTATTTTTGTCTGAGTATGCCAATATTGTTTCCAGTTAGTACAATGACATTGTTTCACTTGCTGTCATATTTCTTTCATAAGAATATGAAAAATATCTAAAATGAACACTTTTTCATTTTTAGTAAGTTCAATAGTAATAATAATATTGCATTATTTACAGTGTTCAGAATGTTGTCCTCATCTTTATTGTCATATTTGCAAAGTTTCAGCCATTGTACACTACGGCCTTCTTCAGGTAACTGGAATTTTGAACCAAACCATTTATTTCAATCACTAGGGTAGATTGCTCTCGTTCCATGAGTCATGCCACTTCCGGATGTCTTAGCTATCTTCATTTAACTTAACTTTCTAAGTTTTTGTTCACTACTACTGTTGCCAGGTATTGAACTCTTAACTTTTTGGATAAAATTGCTGGATTCAGATGACACTTTTATCCACTGGGCCATGTGACCTTGAGAACTACTCCAGTGGTCAAAACCTGAAAGCATACAACAGCCCACATGTCATGAATATGACAATAAAAATGAGGACAACAGTTCAAACAATGTTAATAGCTCATCTCAGAAATGTAGACAAATAATAATGCAGTAAAGAATTAAGAATTAATAAAACTTATAATATCAATTTTTCTCAATAATATTTGAAATTTCTAAAATGGTAATCTAATACCATCAATTTTGGTGCTCTTTTAAGTTAATTCTAGTAAGTCAAGGCTCTATCCTAGGTTCTATGTAGTTTCTGATCTTTAGCAATGATCTTACTGGTGACATCAGTTCCCAAGTAGGCATCTATGCAGATGACATTGCCATTTATTCATGTTTCATTAGGAAATCTCTTAAAGTAAACTTGGCTACTGCTCTTGAAATGGAACCTCTGATCAGTGGTTAACTAGGGCAGGAAAATGACTTGTAAATTTGAATGCCTCAAAAACAGAACTGCTCTCCTGTAACCACCATAGAGAAATTTTTCTGCCCACCACCAACATAGATGATGCTAGTCTTTTGGTGAACAACACATTTTGCTTCCTTGGCTTCACTTTTTCAACCAACCTGATATAGAATGAATATATCAAATCTATAGCTGCATCTATTGCTAGGAAGTCTGGGTCTCTGTGTCAAGCCAGAAAGGTTTTCTTGTCAGAATCAACCTTGCACATTTATAAACTACCATTCGTCCATGCATTGAATACTTTTACCACATCTTGTCAAGTGCTCTTGCTATTCATCTCAAGGTTCTCGACAAAATCCAAAGAAGGATCTGCAATGGAATCAGTCCTGACTTGGCATCTCAATTTCAGTCACTTTCTCACCAACATGATCTAGCTTTTCTCTGTCTTTTCTACAAATATTTTTATGGCAACTGCTGGTACTCTATTCCATGTGAATTCAAGCCTGCTAGTAAATCGGCATCTTTTACTGTTGAAATAAATATAACCACCACTTCTAATCTAACTGTTTCTTTTCACTCACTTCTGTATAATACCATTCCATTTAATTTTTTCTTTGATAGCTGCAATCTACAAAAATTAAAATCCAACATCATTTGCCATTTTCTATTTTCTTAAATCTTATTCTTCTTTTATTTTTTCTTCAATAACCCTGTACTCAGATTTTCTTTAACTGTAACCACTTGCATATTGGTGGTCTTGCTTTAAAACACTACTTTCATAATTATTGTTAAAATCAGCTGACTAAAAATTGTTGGTATTAAATAACCGTGTGTATTGTTCCATGCTTTCTGCTAAATGTAAAAAAAATAATATATCAAGCTCTGAGAGATTTGTTAACTTAAGACATTTTATGCTTATAGAAATGAGAATATCTCAGTTCCTCTTTAACCTAAAGAACCACTAATTCTTCTTCTTTGATGTGCCATGTTGTTTCAGGATGTAGGCAATCATAATCCTTCACATCTTTCTTTTTGTCCTTGTAGCTCTTAATATATTTTGTTTTGGTTTTTTCTCTCAAACACTGCTCTGCTATCCATTTGCTTAAGCCCATCAAGTATGCCACACACTATTTTCTCATATCTGTTTCCCTTTATCTGACCTGTAAGTATCAGATTCTCCAAGCCCTACTTCCTCATTATGTTTCTCAAAAATTTCAATTGTCTATTTCTGATTTTAAATATAGGTTTCTTTGATGTTTCCATTCCTTCCAAAATCTTGTCATTGCTCACATGTTTGGTCCATGGTATCCTTCAATAGAAAAGATTTCTGTTGCTTCGAGTCTCATCTTCATCTTTGAGGGGATCGTCCAGCATTCACTGCCATATACAAATACAGATACCACACAACAGTTCAGTATTCTTTTCTTTGTTTCCAACAAAATTATTCTGTCTCTCAATATTCTTCTTAGCTTTTGTAATGTGTCCTTGGCCATCCAATGTGTCCTTGGCCATCCAATGTGTCCTTGGCCATCCTAATATGCCTCTGGATCTCAGACTTTCTGTTAGAAAGAGTGATTAGAAAAATTATTAAGTTTAACACTTCATGAATGAATTAAATTTTTCATCTTGATTCCAACGATTACACCTTAAATATTAAACATGTAAAGACAACACAATGATGTTGTACATTCCACTAACATTTATGAAACTTAATGAATGCATTATCTATACACAAGTAACGTCTTATGTTTATGAATGTGTTCTCTGGCGCAGTCTACCATTAGAAAGTAATGGCAACCTACTGTGGGAAAACCTGCCTGGTCAGTTATGTCTCTTTCAAGACATGATCACCCAAACGTGTATCATGTATGGCACTTAACTGACTGCATTTGATAAAGTGTCACAATGAACTTTCAGGACTACAAGGTAACCACAACATTTTTGGGAAGGATATTAGAATAATCCAGAACCTATACTGGTAGATAATCTTATGTATACAGATAGAAAAAATGAATTCCATAAATGTACAAAAATAGAAAAGGGTATAAGACAAGGATGAGTCTTCTCACCAGACTTATTCAACTGATGCAGTGAGGCAATTTTAAGAGAACTAGAAATCCTACCAGATTCATTACTGGCAGCTACAATCTTCATACCATAAGATATGCTGCTAACACAGTGTTGAGAGAAGACACAGAAAGAAAACTCTTACAGAAGGTGATAAGGTGGGAAGAAAGGGCTAAACATCAATTGCAAGAAGACAGAATACATCTAAACTTATTTATAAATGGAACTTTGTCTGTGTGTGTGTGTGTGTGTGTGTGTGTGTGTGTGTCCTTTACCTATAGACTCCAAAATGGTTGAACCAATTTTCTTGAAAATTTACACAGTTGTACAAAAGCATCTGTGAGTGTTCTTAGCTAGGTTTTGTGTTGAGGTACCCCCGATAAATATAAAAAATTGATAATCGAAAAAATCGCGTTATAGAAGTGGTTCGATTTTAATCAAATTTGATACACTCATAGACAAAGACATAAGAAACGATATTCAGAAGTTTCAAGATTGCAGTTCTTACAATAGTGCAGAAAATCGATAATAATATATATATATATATATATATATAAAAGGCAAGATGTTTGTGTGTGTATCTGTTTATTTGCCTGTATGTCTGTATTTTTCAGCTCTTTTATTATAGTTTTTGCTTTGGGTTTGGCGCTAAGTAGGTATAATTGTAGTTCTTAGTCTCAGCCATGATACCATTTACTCAGAGGAGTTATATAGCCTTCCAAATTCAGTTTACGATGAAAAAAACTTATTTGATATCGATACCAAGAAATCAAAATTTGACTTACATCTATTCATTTTTCTTTCAGTCTACAGTTTCACTTTAACTGGAAACAACTATTTCTTTTTAGTCTTTCATGCCAACGTCCAAAGAGTCTGAGGGTCATGGATTAGTTTTAAAGCTTTCATTACACCTGAGCAACATCAGGCTATATTACTAGTCTTGTCAATGAAAAGGAACAGCCCAACATGCAAATTACAAATCAAATATATATTCTTTTAACCAAGGTCATAAAGTGTGATACCAAAATCCGAAAGGCATATTGGGGTAGTAAAAGTTGCCTTCCAAAAGCTAAGCAAAGTATTAAAAATTTAATTAGAAACAAGGAAAAGAGAACTGAACTGTCATATGATATCAGTCCTTCTATGAATGCTGGACAATCACTTCACAGATGAAGAAGAGATTTGAAACAAAAGAAATGTACAGAAGTCAGAAAGATGCTGAGAGTACCATGGAGTGCTCATGCGAGCAATGAGAAATTTATTCTAGCCATAAGATTAGCGACTAGGTCCCACCCTTCTACTGTGAAACCAATAAATTGTAAACACAAATTCTACTCCAGCAGCTTCTTTTCTTGCACTTCCCTCCCGTGGAATTCTCTTCCATTTATTTGCTTTCCCACCAGCTATAATCTCCAAGAATTTAAATGTAAAGTCAATAGTCATCTCTTCTCTCACTAACTTGCATCCTCTCTCTCTCATGTTCCCTTCTCCGTCCACTCCACTCTTATCAGTATTCTCATCCTTCTCTTACCCACTTCCTGACACACCCTATAACCTGTCACTCTTTCTCATAACTTTCCTCCTAAGTAACCCCCTGCAAAACAGTAGCAATGCCTTGCTTGGGACAATATGATTATAAAAAAAAAGTATAGAGGCCCTTTTTGTTTTTATTTCTTCTAAAATCTGATTTTGTCAAGGACACCTAGGTGGATAGCAGGAACACCTGACCAGATATGGCAACAGTATTCAATGCACAAGCGGATAGTAGATTTATATATGTGCAGGATTGTTTCAGGCGGAAAAAACTTCCTGCCTTACACAGAGAACCGAATTTCTTAGTAGTGGATTTAGCTATGGATTCAATATAGTCATTCCACTTGAGGTCTGTTGAAGATATCTAGGACAAATAATGAGGAAAGAGAACTTGGAAAATTTAACATTCACAGAGGCAGTGATATGCACAGGTTTGGCAATGCCTTGATTGTATGCCTCTAAAACTCAAGTAGCAGGGTGTTCTACTCAAGTCTTGCTTATCAAAACGTGTAGTCATACTAGCTTGTGGGGCTGTAGGAAGCTTGTACAACAAAGTTAACAGATAATTTCAAATTTCAAAAACCAAATTTTATTTCACTCTTTGATTGGATGCCCTCCTGATATGGATGTATGGATCTCTCACACCATCTACCCACCTCAGACCCTCCTGCATGCTACTGTAAACAGGACATATTGAAAGGGTTGTGAAAACTTATGCATAACCTAATTATCAAAACTTGAGTAGATGGATGGAAGAATAGGGTTTAGGAGAGATAACAAAGAGAAAAAATTGATTAAGAGCTTCAAAGAATAGGAAATTGTGGAGAGCCATGATTGTTAATGTCGTGATGGGACATGGCACATGGAATAAGAAGAATGTCTTATGTAAAAGTAATATACAAGAAAACAGTGTAATAAAAAATTAGTGAAAAATCCAATAACAAATATGGTAAATATTCTTTTTAGAATTAATGTAGCAGTTACCGTTAAAATATAAATATCGAAATAGTGTAAAGTTCAAAACAATAGTTTTTTGTTCTTTACAGAATAATTATAAATAAAATGTTCAATAAATTCTTGTGGAGTCAATAGAAAGAAAAAAATGGATTTTCTCCATTCACAGTCTCATAGTTTTCATTCTCATCCTCTTCACTTTTTCTTTCCTTTTCTTTTCATCCTCACTGCATATTATCACCCTTTTTACTTTTCTTCCTCTTTCCCTTACACTCTTTTCCCCTCCCATATTTTCTACTCATTGTCACTGTTTTTCCTTCTCATCCTCCCTGCTCATTATCACTTTCTCCTTCTCTTCCTCTCTCATTATCTTTTACTCATTCCCCTCCCTCCTTCTCTTCCTCTCTCACTTACTCTTTTCCCCTCCCATATTTTCTACTCATTGTCAGTTTCTCCTTCTCATCCTCCCTGCTCATTATCACACTTTCTCCTTCTCTTCCTTTCTCACTTACACTCTTTTCCCCTCCCATATTTTCTACTCATTGTCACAGTTTCTCCTTCTCATCCTCCCTGCTCATTATCACACTTTCTCCTTCTCTTCCTCTCTCACTTACACTCTTTTCCCCTCCCATATTTTCTACTTATTATCACTGTTTCTTCTTTTCTTCCTTCCAACTCATCATCACCCTTTCTCTTCTCTTCCTCTCTCTCTCACACTCTTTCCCTTCCACCATTTCTACTCATTATCACTCTTTATTCTTCCCATCGTCTCCTCTCCCTATCACACTTTCTCCTACTCTTTTTCTCTCACTTGGACTTTTTTTCCCTCCTACCATTTCTACTCATTATCACTCTTTCTCTTTCCTATCCTCTCCTCTCACTACCACACTTTCTCTTTCTGTTCTTCTCTTACTTACACTCTTTTTTCTTCCTACCTTTTCTACTCATTATCACTCTTTCTCCTTCTCATCCTCTCCTCTCACTATCACACTTTCCTTTCTGTTACTCTCTCAATTACACCCTTTTCCCTTCCACCTTTTCTACTCATTATCACTCTTTCTCTTTCCTATCCTCTCCTCTCACTACCACACTTTCTCTTTCTGTTCTTCTCTTACACTCTTTTTTCTTCCCACCTTTTCTACTCATTATCACTCTTTCTCCTTCTCATCCTCTCCTCTCACTGTCACATTTTCCTTTCTGTTACTCTCTCAATTACACCCTTTTCCCTTCCACCTTTTCTACTCATTATCACTCTTTCTCATTCCCATCCTCTCCTCTCACTGTCACATCTTTTCCTTTTTATTCTTTACTTTTTCTCCTTCTCATTATCTCTGCTCATTATCAATCTTTCTCCATCTTCTCTCTTTTCTGCTGCTCTTCTCTTTTCACTATCATACTTTCTTTTTCCCTTTTCTCTATACTCACTTTCACTCTTTCTTCTTTCTCATACTTTCTCTTAACCCTTCACTTTTCTCTTTCACTTCTCTCTCTGCAACAGCTCTCTCTTTTTACTCCCTCTTTCTGCTATATATAGCCATATGCATCCCAATTCTTCAAATCCATTTTATTTTTACCCTTCAGTTCTTAAATGAACATTTATCTTCTCTTGAATTTCTGATTAAAAAGTAAAAGATTTTCTAAGATTAATTCCACACTTACCATTTTTTACTTGGGATTATTTTTATTTTTATTAAGTCACATTTTATTTTTTCTCATTTTTCTTGAAGATGAATGTGGTATAAAAATCTGGGGCAATATGGCTAAAACAAAGTCTTTTTCTCTTTAGTAATTCTTGTTTGATTTTTCTTTTATTTTTTGAAGGGGTGGGGGAGAGGAAAAACAGATTTTCTAGGGAAAACTATTGATATAAATCTGGATAAGTAAAAAAAAAATCAAATAAAACAGATTTTAAACATTTGAAATGTAAATTCGAAAGAGATTAAGAAGTTTGGACGTTAAGGAAAGTCACAGTCAAAAAGGACAGAGAACTGCATTAAAACAATAGTATCCACACACACACACATACACACACACACACATGCACACACAAGCACATATACGAGCACACACAAACATCCACATATACACAAACATCCACATGTACACAAACATGCACATGTAAAAACATGTGTGCACACACAGACAGATGAACACACATATACTCACACACACAGATGTGTACACACATACACAAAAATCACATACACACACAGAAGCACACACAGACAGTCATACACACAGATGTGTGCACACATACACACAAATCATTCATATATAAATACATCAGTATCTTTTACAGATACACACATGTGAAAACATGAAGACATGATGTATAAACACATGTGTTTTTGCAAAAATATGTGCATAAACATGAAAATACATGTACATGCATAAACATACATGCACATCCACTACACACATCTGTATGCCCCACACAAACACACACCTCACATACAAATATGATACACAAACAGGAACACACATTTTGCACACACTTGTATATACACACACCTGTATGTCTCTTATAAAAACACATCATGTACAGATATGATATACACACATGAACACACACATGTCACACACATATGCACACATGGGCACACATGGGCACACATGGCCTGTATGTCAGAACATACAGACATGTGCACACACACACATATGCCTGTCTCATACCAACTTACCTGCTACTTACTGATTTGATACACAAACAAGTATTTCCCACATACACATACACAAATATATTACCCTCATACATATCATATAAACATACAAGCACATGCATTAAACTTATGCCTCATAGACACATAAAAACATCACATGCATAGACCTCATACACAAACATATGCATTTTGCATATATACATGTCATGCAGACACAAACACATATGTCACACATGTACATGCACATGTGCTCACCTATATCTCTCACACACATACACACGTCACACACTTAAATGTGATACACAAATAATGGTTGCGATGGATAAATTGTCGTTTGAATGAAACATGAAAGTTACACTGACATTTCATTTAAACAGATAAATTTAAAAAGGACACAAAAATATCTTGAAATGCAAAAGAGTAAATTTATTCAATAAAATCCTCATTGCCTTCAACCATGTCCTCCAAATGACTTCAGGAACTCCTGCATCTCTTCTGGACAGTCCCCTCATTTAAATTAGTGAATGCTGCCATGATCCTTGCCTTCAGTTCATCTTTGGTGTTACATGGAGCTTTTGTGAGTCTCCCACTCAACGGCAACCCACACACAATAATCAAGGGGTTGCAGACTGAGGAGTTAGGTGCCCAGTTGTAAGGGGTGACGTAACCATAGAAATTGTCTGTTAGTCATCACTTAGTTCTCCTACTTGTGTGTTATGGTGCAGAGTCCAGTTTCCAGACATAGTGTTTCCAGCAGCATGGTCTCATCATTTTATAATTGAAATGGCTAGATGCAGCCATAAGTTCCATGCGAGAGTTTCTTCTCCCATATTTCTTTTCCCTTGTAGAAATCTCTTCCAACTTCTTACTTTATAATCAACTTTGATCTTTCCAAAATTTAAATGCAATGTTAATTGTTATTTTCTGTCTTCTAAATTCCTCTTTTTTTATTGTTCTCTCTCTTTGATAAAGTTTTATCTTTTGCTCTTATTTCATTTGCACTCAATAGACCTTCAAGTTTTTACTAAGAATTTAGTATAAGTATATAAATATATATATGGATGTGCGTTGTGGTACAGTGGATATCGGCTCGGAACGATAAGCCGGGGAGCCGAGTTCGAATTTCAGTTGAATCCATTGTATTCACTTACTCACAAATACCCTTGGGAAAGGTATTAATCCGTCTCTTCCTTCCAGTTATGGGTTAAATAGCAGGACAGATTGGGTTCTATAGCCTTGGTCGGCAACCAGTCTACTGCAGAAAGGCAATGGCAACCTACTGCGGGATAATCTTCTGCCCAGTCAGTCATGTCTCTTTCGAGACATGATCGCCCATCGCGTATATCATGTATGGCACTTATCTGACTGATATAAGTATATAAAGATTATATAAGTATATAAGATTTATACTAATCTTAAGTTTACTAAGGTGCAAAAAAAACAGAATCCCTTAACATTTGAATTACTTAACATTTTTTTGCCATTAATCATGCTCATTGAACCATGACATGACCTATTTTTGACAATAAATTTTATTATGATCAATTTTGAGGGCAAAAATTACTGTATCTTATCATGTGATCATAACCAACCAATCAGATTACATTTTAAATGGATAACAACCTGAGCCACATTTTTGCATAAAATGGAAATGATTCTCAAACTCCAGTTAGATGGGAGACATATCATGGCATAGCAACATGTCTCTTCATCTTAATATAACTGTTTAAAATCATAAAAGTGGGAAACCAGTAATGTTACTCTAAATAAATATTTTTAAAGGCTTCAGTTGCATTTACAATATCTTTTACTTATATTTTGACCCATGTGGGATATAAATATTAAAACCTTACATTTTATGTTTGCAAATGCATAATTATTTTTATTATTACAAGCATTTCTTTAGCAGGTAAATATATTTTATAAATATCATTGCTTCTTTACTAAAAAGAAAGAAAATTCATGTTTACTAGCCTAGCTCATTTAAAGTTTTATTAAAAGAAATCTACCTCCCGGCAAGAACCTAATTTGTTTTGTTTCTGGAAAACCATCTATTATCTTGGTGTACCATTACCGTTTCAGCCATGGAGGTCTTTACAGCCAGGCAAGTCTCAATTACCCTTTTAAAAAAAAGTACAGTTCTTGATAGGATTTTACTTTGTCTGTATCTGTGAATTTACTTTTCATACCTTTCCATGATGAGCAAACAAAGTAATTTTACCCAATTACAGATTTTTCTTTTTTTCTTCTTCTATGTTTCATACCCCTTCAGAAGTTTATGGCTCTCCCCAATTTCCTGTCCTTTGTAGCTCTGAGTAAATTTTAACTTTTTGCTATCTCACCTAAATCTTGTTCTACTAACCATTTACCCAAGGAGGGCTATGCACTGTTTTCCTCTGTCATTCTTGCCTATACTCTGTGTCCTGTGAGTATCAAATTTTCAAAGCCCTCTTTCCTCATTATGTAGTATAGAAATTTCAAATATCTCTTTCTGATGTTAACTATAAGTGTCTTTTTCATATCCATTTTCTCTAAAACTTTGTTAATACTCACATGTTCTGTCCATGGTATTCTCAGTATCCTTCTGTAGAAACATATTTCTGTTTCCTTAAGTTTCTATTTAATCTGTGATAAGATGGTTCAGCATTTTCTGCCATACAAAAGAACTGATATTACATAACAGTTTAACACCCTTTTCTTTGTTTCTAATTTAATTTTCCTATTTCGTATTAATTCGTTTAGCTTTCAGAAGGCATCTTTTGTTGTTCAAATATGCATTTAGATTTGAATGTTGCACTTCCCATCTTCTGTTAAAAATATCTATATAAAATATCCTATCAAGATAACTTTGATTTTTAAAATCAGAACAAAATGGAACAGTTCTTTCTCTATGAACTGAGAACATCAAATCGTTTTTAAAAAAAATGATGTACTTTCAGTCAGTTTGTTTTTAAGGATGACAATAGTAAAATCCTCAGCTGCTGACATTATTGCAACTCATTTAAAATTAATGAGAATTTTAAGAGGAGTTAATTGAGTTGATGGCTGTAAGTAAAGATCTTGGCACAAGTGTTTATAAAAAAGAAGAAAACTGCTTATGCCTCAGATCTTATTTAATACTTCTCACATCATTTAAAAGTGGGCAGTGTCAGCCATGTTTATTCCATCTTTTAAGCACCTCTACCTGATGTTTCCATTATTTGGAAATAAAGTACTTCTTGTTTATTCTATTCACCAGAAAGGAATTGGAGAAGTCACTCGGTATTGTAAACATTTTGATATTTAGTACCTTTCACAGAAAGTAAATTTTATTCCCCACTTGGGTTTCTTTCTTATGTTTTTCAGTTTGGTTAAAGGCTTCCCACGTCATCAAAAGTGTCTGATGGGCTTTCTTTGCGGATATACAAATTATCTGCCAAGATCTTATCTGCTGGTTAAACACTGAAGGCTTCTATCAAATTTGGATCTTATTATTACACCCCATCAAGCAATTCTTTCCAGACAAATAAATTCTTAATGATTGTAAGTTGTGGAAATGACCCTTTTTATGTGCATCTTTTCAGAACATAGGCAATCGTGGCTCTCCACAGCTTTCTATCTCATGTGGCTCTTAGCAGTTTTTCTCCCTTTGGTAAGACCACTGCACCCTATTTTCGCCATCCAGTCACACAAGATTGTTAAGTAAGACATTCACTGCTTTCACCTATCTCTCTTTTTTGATGCCAATATACCCAGTGAGGGTTTAGTTTTCCAAGCCCTTCTTCCTCATTATGTGTTCAAAAAAAATTTGCTGCTATCTTTTCCTGATTCTTAGTAGAAGTGTTATTTCTGTTGCTACTTCCTTGTTGCTTATTTGTTTCATTCATGGAATTCTCAGTATGCTTTTGTAGAACTGCAATTTTGCTTTTTTCCTTATTCATGAAGAAATTGTTCAGATTCCACTGTCATATCAGAGAAAGGATATCATATAGCTGTAATATAATAATCTGGCCCCACCCAAGAAGGCTGATGAAGCGTGGGTGTTTTCGGTCATTGAAAGCAGCGGATGTCATTTTGACCCTATTTCCGACAGAGCGGAAATAGCTCAGAGCAAACAGACAGGTGTCTCTGAGAATTTACGTAGGCGTCGTGTAGGTGTCGCGTGATCAAGGCAAAACCCGGAAGAAACAAGTTCCGCTTTTGGAAGATATATAAAGACTGCGAAAACACAAATAAGTCAGTCTCCAGAAGTCGACAGAAGAGAAGAGGTAACCCCAAAGTGAGCAAATGAAGAAGTCAGAGTCAGTAGTAGAAGAGAAGAAAGTCCCAAATCCAGCTCGGCAAGGTGGGCTGTGGGCTTGGTCTACCAGGCAGAGAAGGCAATGAGAGAGAAACAGATACAGCGACACCCCTTCCATCACCCCTGTCAACCCTTAGAAGAGCGCTCCCTCAACTCTCTGTTCACTAGGCCACATAGCAATCCAGCACTCTTTTCTGTTTCCAATGTTTTACAAAAAACTCATTTATGAAACAAAAAGAGCTACAAAATCCAGAGATATACTGAATTCTTTATTCACCCATATTCAATAGACAAGTTATTCTTTTGATTTACAAAATACATAATTTTTAAATTTATTAATCAGAAAACTTATTGGATCACCTCTGATATCACAATTCAGTTTGATTAATCAAAACGTAGGCTTTTTACCAAAAAAAAATATTTTTAATCATTTCACCCCAAGCAAGTAAATAATACCACTAAGATACAAAAGGGTTACTGAGTGTGAGGAAATTACAGAAAAAAAAACACTTTTAAGATGAGAGAACAATAAAAGAACAAGAATTAAACAAACAGAAGATAATGATTGATATTGCATTTTAATTTCTGAAGATCAAAGTTACTTGAGAAGCAATAAACTGGAAAACAGTTCCACAAGTAGAAAGTTCAAGAGAAGAAACTGCTGGCATAGAACTTATGTCTACATCTAGCTATTTCAACTGTAAAATGATGAGACCTAGCTACCAATCTAGTACTGCACTTATATTTATAAATCTAGGTACTAAAGAACTGCATTTTTCAAACTTTATTTTTTTATTGCAACCCACAGCAAGAACCGCATTTTGTATTGCGATCCATTATACCTACGTGTAATAAATCAAAGACAAACTCTGCTCAGTAGGTTCATTTTATTTATCAGAAAATTTATCTGCATATTTCTTATATGCACATGGCCAAGCGGTTAAAACGTTTGTTTTCTGACCTTGAGAAATTCAAATCTAACCATGGTCGATTTGTCAGAAAGATGACTTCTTGATGTTATTGATCTAGAGGAGGTGATCTCAGCTTGTGGCATCTTTGAAAAGTGCCTGAAAATCATACTACAGCCAAGCCTTGTGAGTGAAATTGGTAGACGGTACTATTTAGAAGCTATGATGATTGAACGAGCACAAAGTCACACATCATTGTGACTGAGCATTTGTGCATACTGGCCTTGTTCAAACTGTTAATCATGACATATAATGCTCTCTTGACTAGAAACTGTAACTAAGTTCTGCTCAGTTGTTGTATAAACCACAGGTGGGCTCTGTGGGTGTTGCACAAACACAAATGTGCCTGAACAGGCATCTGCGATAGGGATTAGTTAGCCACCCTGGCAGACTGGTATCCTTAGACTCAAGTATAGCTGAGAGCACTTGAAAGCACAAAAGCTTTGGAAAATTCTTATATTATTGAGTTCCAAAAAGGAAAAAAAATTATATGAACCCATGAAAAATTATATAAAAAAAACTTTATGATAATACTTTGTCTGTTATTATATATATATATTAAAATAGGGAGCCATATATTTCTTATGAACCTCGCGTATTGGAATTGCATGCACCTATTTGTTTTCACTGGCTATGAAGATGCAAAGATTTGGTGCAAGGTCTCTTTTTGAGTGAGAACTGAATTCACTCAGTCCAAAACGAGTTTGACAAACATGATACATAAACTCAATGGGAACACACTATATACTCTTACGTAATGAATTGAGTTCTCTGGTGTCTGTTGTGTGTGTACACTGCAAATATATAACATTAAAATTTCCTATTCCCTTGGCCATGCACCAATAACTTAGAGAGTAGGCACTACGACTGACACCAAATCGATCAAGTTTCGATCCTGGTTGAAAGGATATATATATATATAGTCATCTGCAGACAGATCTGTTTCGTTGTATCACAGCTCATCAGTGCAGCTTAGACTCTGATGGCTTCCTAACCCAGGATTGAAACCCAACCGAATTGGCGTCAGTCGGCGATTCTACCCCTAGGCCATGAGCGTCTGGTAGAAGAAGGCAGGCTTTTTAGCATGTATAAACATGCCCAATAGCTAGAGTGCTCTAATTCATTATTGAATGAGTGATGCGTATATGCCGGAGTAGCTACTGTTTACAAAGTCTCCCACTCTTCCAGAGTGCTCAATCAGGGTGTGAGAGTGTAAATATTATAATAGTGATTGAGCACTCTGGAAGAATGGTAGACTTTGAAAAACAGTAGCTACTCTTTGGCATGTATGCATCGCTCATTCCGAAATGAATTAGAGCACTCTGGCTATTGGGTGTGTATAATGATAATGTATACGCTAAAAAATCTGCCTTCTTCTACCGAGCGCCCATAGCCCAGAGGTAGAATCGCTGACTGATGCCAATTCGGTCAGGTTTCAATCCTGGGTTAAAAGCAATCCGAGTCTAACCATACTGATGAGCTGTGTGATACAGCAAATCAGATCTGTCTGCGGATGACTATATATATATATATATATAGGTTTCACACATACTCCTAATAGTGTTAGAGATAGGTGTAACTTATATTTAGAAGAAAAATTAGAATAATAAAATAAAATACAATAAATCAACTACAAAATCAGAATAATGAATCAGTATTTAAATGTCGATATAAAAACATTTAAATTTCCATCATATAGGCTTATTTTAATTAGCTACAATGCATATTCATTTCCCTCTAATTCTTCTAATGTTGAAAGCATAACAAATTCTAATTCTTCACCCTCTATAACATCTCATTACCTATCGTTTAACATTTATAAACATTAACCTCTCTATGATCTCCCTAATTCCTTTTCCCTTTGTCCATTTCTTCTTTTTATCTATGTTTTAATGTTATTCTTATCATCCCACTTTTAAAAAATTTTTCCTATAACCCCAAATGAATGTCATAAGGTTATATTTTTATATAACTTATTTCCTTTAAAACAAAAACTTTCCACTCTCCCTTGACTCTTGTCTGGTGCATTTCATCTAATGGAATTGTACTTCTGATACAAACTCAATCCACAACGGGGTTGACAAGCCAGATGACTGACATCTTCATCTGCTGAAATAGACTATACCAGAGATGAGGTTATTTAAAATTTATTATTAATATATATATATATATATATATATATATATATATATATATATATATATATAGTGTTCAGTTGTGATAATGTTTAGTGTTTTTTCAGTACTTTTACTGATAAAAAGTATTTTGGCATTTTGGTATTTTGCTATTATTCTTTATAATGGTTACCTCAACAATCTCTCTTTTATGCAGGTTTCATTAAAATGACAAACTAGGTATTATCATTAAGCTCTTTATATAATTTTTCATGTGGCTATGTAATTTTTTTTCTTTTTAGAACTCAAGTTATGTAAGAATGCTCCAAAAAATTAACATACACAAGACACTATATACATAAACTTTACACATGTTTATTTACAAGTAAAACAAAATTAATTCTTGATAATGGTTAAAAGTACAAAACCTTTGGAGAATCCTTATATAATTTGAGTTGCCAAAAGAAAAAGTTAAATGAACCCATGAAAAAGTATATAAAAATTTTTTTAATAATACCTTGTCTGTTATTTTAATATATATATATATATATATATATATATATATATATATATATATATAAATTACTAAGAGCATAGCCCGGATTTGCTCGGGTGTAATGGTTCTGTAGCTCAGACTATTTAGACATTGGCACGAAAGACTAAAAAGAAATAGTTGTTTCCAGTTAAAGTGAAACCGTAGACTGAAAGAAAAATGAATGGATGGAAGTCAAATTTTGATTTCCTGGTTTGATATCAAATAAGTTTTTTCATCGTAAACTGAATTTTGAAGGCTAAATTAGTCCTCTGAGTAAATGGTATCATGGTTGAGACTAAGAACTACAATTATACCTACTTAGAGCCAAACCCAAAGCAAAAAGTAAAATAAAAGGGCTGAAAAAAATACAGACATACAGACAGATAAATAGACACACAAACATCTTGCCTTTATATATATATATTATGAATTTTCTGCACTATTGTAAGAACTGCAACCTTGAAACTTCTGAATATTGTTTCTTATGTCTTTGTCTATGAGTGTATCAAATTTGATTAAATCGGACCACTCCTTTATAACCCGATTTTTTCAATTATCTATTGTCAGTCATTATCGGGGTTACCTCAACACAAAACCTAGCTAAGAACACTCACAGATGCTTATAGTACAACTGTGTAAATTTTCAAGAAAATCGGTTCAGCCGTTTCGGAGTCTATAGGTAATGGACACACACACACACACACACACACACACACACACACACACACACACACACACACACACACAGACAAAGTTCCATTTATAAATAAGTTTAGATATATATTATATATATAAAATTATACTTAAACAAGTAAAATATAATATGAGCTTACCTTGGTAAAAAAGTACCAATGATTTTATAAATCATTGGTACTTTTTTACCAAGGTAAGCTGTACCAAATTTATAGTTGTTTATATTCTTAACTTTGCTCTCACTTGCTTATTTTTTCTTTCTTTTTTGTTGTGATCCATTTTATTTCTCTTTTGACCAAGTGACGGGTTGAGATCCACTGGTTGAAAAACCCTGCCATAGAGGAACACATCATCTTTTCTGGTTATGATAACATAAAATAGGTACTGGTTAAAGACATTAATAAAATTTTATTAATAAAATTTTATTATGAATTTTTACTTCAATTTAATCTGTATTTTCATTAACACCTAAATAATATAATCATAAATTATAATTTAATATGTATTCAGTATTTTCTTTAGATATACACCGTTTATTTTTCTGATCATAACTTTCTTTTATTTCCCGACATCAAATCAAATATTTTACATTTATTTTAACATTCAATTTGTTTGCAGATCTTGATTGGATTAACAAAAATTTATTTTTAATTCTAGTAACTGTTAAACTTATAAAAACTTTGAAATTAACTTTGTAATTGTTATTACAATTGATGTTATTGCTTACAACTTAAAATTAAGTTGTAAGCAATAATTTTTCATTAACTTTTTCCAGTTGTTTTGATGATGTTCTTATTGAATAAAATGTTGAGAACTGAATAAAAAATTTTAAACATCCAACAGATATTCATATATTCCAACTTACATACTTTGTTTGGAAATTTCATGACAGTCATTTATTTTGTGCATATAAAAAAGAAAAATAGAGAAGTATAAGCAGTCATTTTTTTATATCTCTTGGGAAAAAGAAAGTGAGACTCTCGAAGGGTCCGTCTATGAAACACTGGAATCAAGATGCCAAAGTTAACATCAATCAGCTCAGTGACAAACCTGTTACTTACTTTCTGTCTGTTTGTCTCTCTTTCTCTCCTTCCCCTCTCTCTCTCTTTATATAAATATATATATATATATAAATATATATATATATTACTTTAAAGGTTTTTTTAGCGGATACTCATATTTGAGTAAAATTTACATTTAAAGTAATAAAGACATGTTGTGTTAATAAGCAAAAATCCATTAATTTTATTATATATATATATTTGTCATATATATTTGTCATCCACATACAAGCCTGTTTTGCTGTATCACAGCTAATCAGTGTGGCTAGACATCTACTTGCTTCTGGCCGTGATCAAAACTTGACCAATTTGGAGTCAGTCAGAGTCTCTGCTCCCTACAAATAGGGAGAAGAGACTCTGCATTTCTTTAAAAACAACTTGAGGTAGATATTCTTGTATTTCTTAAGTAAAATTTTATCATTCTACTGTGTATTTGCTTCTATATTGACAAATAATAAGCACAACTGGAAAAAATCATCATACAACAGTATCATATTTTTTTGTCAATAATACCAACACATTCTTTACTTCCTGATTTACAAGTTCTTTGCATTCTTTCTAACAATTTAAAAAAAAATGGCAGACCTTCCCTAGCATTCATCAAGCACCAAAAAAGCTCACCCTCACTCTTTGGGTATTCTCTTCGAACTCGCCAATCAAATTTATCCCGTACTAACTCAATGGGAAAGAGGTCAAGAGATTTATGTGGCCAAGTCATAATTCCCTAAATTTTGTTTCTTTTTTGACACTAGGTAATTTTTACATCATTTAGAAAAGCGTTTTGGATTGTTGTTTTATTGAAGTTGAATTTTTTTAGTTACCACAAAAATTGCTAAATTGAATGATATTATTTTTTTTATGATTTTCATGACCTGAATCAAATCTCCGACCCTTTTGGTAAGCAGAAAACAATTTCTTAGTGATTAATGATGAAAAGGAAAATATAATGTGCATAATACAAATTATTCATAATTTAGCAAAATGTATTGTGGACAGTTAAATCCAAATTTAACCTTTTTAGCAGTAAGAGGAGAAAGATCGAAATATAAAAGCAAATATACCTTTAGTTTTTGAAATTTTATCTTTTTAAATACAAAAAATAACTCATTTTAAGGTGTCTTCCAAAGAAATGCAGGGTGGCCCCGAACGTTTTGACTGTAGTGTCTATGCAATATATATATATATATATGCACACACACACACACACACACACACACACACATATATATATATATATATATATATAACTGATTTTTATATATTCCATTTATATACTTTGTTTGGATATTTCATATCAATCATTTGATCTAAATGTAAACAATAATTTCATTTGATTTTTAATTATTTTAACTAAATTTTTTTTTTCAACAATTTTTATATGAAAAGATATTTTGCACCAAAGTTTCAAATATTTTATGGTAGATAAAGAAAATTGTTTTCCTGTGAAATGAAATCTTACACAAAATTTGAAATTTTTGCCATATGTAAAATGTTTAATGACAACTTTTCATAAATTGTACCAAAATACATGCAGAATATCTTTAAATTTATTCATCTTGAGTCTTCATGTAAGCTTTCACCTTATTTTCACAAACCATATATATTTTTTTTATCATTTCCTCTCTAAGCAAGGTGATAAAGCCTCTAAGACACAAGAGGTTAGTGAGACTGAAAGAAACTAAGAAAACATTATTGAAGAAGATGGACGGTAAAAGAACAGGGTTAAAAGAAGCAGTGCATCAAGACTGACATTACATTTAAATTTCTGATGGTTGTAGTTAACAGGCAAGCAAGAAGCTATAGAAGAGTTCCAAAATAGAAAAATTGAAACAAAAGAAACTATTAGAATAGAAAGTACAGTTACAATGAGCAACTGTAAAATGATGAGACCTTGTTGCCAATCTAGAATGAGGCTTAAATCCATGAAGTCGAGGTACCAAAGCGGAGACCTCATCAGGAAAATTACAATAAAAACATAAAAACGACACAGTGAAGCTATGTTACAGTGGTGGGAGAGTGATTGAAGGTAACATGTCAGATTAGAGCCAATAATATTGGTGTTTTTCTTAGATTTTGTTGCAACTTTTTTATAAAATATATTAAAACATCAATCTTCAATAATTATTAAGTTCTTTGTATATTAACTATCCTTGGGCACCTCGGTGTGGTGTAATGGTTAGCAAGTTGGACTCATTACAAGTGAGTTCAGTTCTCACTGAGTTCCCCATGCTTTTGGCCTTGTACTACATCTAAGCGGCACTTAGAAAATCAAATATTAACTGTCCTGAAAAGAGATAGGCTCCAACAGATTTATTTGACCAAGACATGTTGTGTATGAATTACTACCTTTCTTTTATATCAGATATTGTCATGCAACTTAGACATAAGAAGTGTAACGAAAGAGATGACTTATCTTCGGAATTTAAAACGAGCACGAATGTATCTTGCCTGCAAGATAATAACAAAAAGAACTATGGCCACTAGACACAATTTATGCGTGCCTATCTCGTTCAGAACAAGACAATATTTGCATCAACCGGAGACAAAAGCAGGACATAATAGTGGCTGTTTGTCAGACCCGTAGTGACCACACGTCTCCCACCAAGAGTGGCCTAATCACCAGTGTGACATGCAAATTTTGACCGTTTTGGAATGGCATAAAAAGCATGTGCCAGCAGTGCTGGGTGAATTCGTTTTTTTCATGCACTGTATGTATCGAAGGTGGACTTTCGAATTGACAGTCAGACTGACAAAGAGGAAGTAGGAGCTGTTTGGTTGATGTCTGTTTCGCAACTGAAACCTGAAATCCATTTCCTTGAGGCAACCAAAGAAAGAAAGAAAAACAGCTGGCCAGGTGGGTAATGTGGCTAGCCTGTTGCCATTATACCTGGAGGGGGATGCACTAGCCCTCTACATGGAAATGGAGAAGAAAGATCAGAGAGACATTGACCAGATCGAAGCCAGGCAGAAGGAGGTATTTACCAAAGGCTTGTTTTCAGCATACAGAAAACTAACCATGGTCAGTTGGGCCAGCAAACGTGTAGATGTCTCCGTGAACAAAATCAGGCAGCTTGTTAGATTGGCCGAGTTCGAGGGAACTGAGATGGAAGGCTCATTAAATTAGCCTTCATTATGGGGTTCCCTGATACAATCTCCATTGAACTCTGACAGGCACTGAATGTTGAAGCTCTGACTATGGAGGAGTTATTAGCAAGAGTGAGAATGCTGACAACAACCGGAGACAAAAGCCAGGACATAATTGTGGCTGTGTGCCCGACTCGTAGTGACCACGCATCTCTCATTAAGAGTAGCCCAATCACCAGTGTCACATGCTTCGGGTGCAGCAGCAAAGGCCACATAGCAAAAGACTTCTGGAAGCACAGAACACACTGCTATTGATGCAGGGAGGTCGGACACTGGGCTTGGGACTGTTTGAGAAATGCTACAGGGGACAAGGCAGCAAGCCTTTTCCCCAACAAAGATGTAAATACGGTGCTCCTGGTGGCAAACATCCTTGTTGATGGAACTTGGTGTTCAGGGATGTTTGATACTGGCTGTTCACGAATGATTGTGGATGCAGATCAGTGCCGGTCTTTGAAGAGAGTGACTGTGGACATTATGATTATTAGAGGCATATCCCATCCATGTTGCGGTGTAGGAGTGGTAACAGTATCCACAGATGAAGGCAGAATGTACGTGTCATTGGTACGTGGTAAGCCACTAGGATTTGACCTGCTATTGGAGATTGATGCCATGACAGAACTGGGAGGTATTGCTGTTGGGCCAACGGGACGAGTGCAGATTGGCAATGGATGAGCAGCTAAGTGTGCAGTCATTACTGTTGATGAATCTGACTTCACTGCTACCTTTGACCATCGGAGACGATCCTAGACTGCCCCATGGAAGTGGTCAGAGGACCATCATCCTGAAAGACTGCACAATAAGGTTTCTGAGTATCCGGTAGCAGCAGAGATCAGAGAGGACTATGAGCAGGAGCTCCACATGTGGATGAGCAACGACTGGCTCACACCATACCCAGAAGAAAAACTGGGGCCTCCCAAAGGGCTAATTCTCTGATGTCCATACTATGGAAGAACAAGGCTAAAGTATGTGCAGTGATAGAGCTCAACCATCATGTTCACATTTTCACAGCCGATCAGATGTCTGTGCATCTAAACTGCGTGAATGATGGCAGAAGGGATCAAACATGTTGGTGTTGGATCTCAGGAGAGCATACCTCCAAGCTCGTATCCATGAGTCACTCTGGCCATATCAGACCGTGAAAATTGATGGGAAAAGATATTGCCTGACACATTTAGGGTTCTGGTTAAATGTGGCTTTCATCATGAAGGCTATCATTAACATGGTGCTGGCTCAGGAAGAAACTGTGGGTTGTGTGGCATCCACTTGCATCAACGACATCTATATCAATGAAGATGTTGTTCCCGTGACCCACGTTAAAGAACATCTGGCCTAGTTTGGGCTAGAATGCAAGGACCCAGAACGCATGGGTACTAGAATTGGCGGTCATGATAGAGCAAGGTAAATTGCGGTGGAGGCGAGGAAGTGTGGTTCCTAACAGTCCTGGTGTCATTACATGACGAAAAGTATTCTCTCTGTGTAGAAGGTTTGTTGGGCACTTCCCAGTATGTGGTTGTCTCCACGTGGCCAGCGGAATGCTCAAAAGAAGAGCAAGCTCGGTTACGAAAGACTGGGACAACGAAACAAAGTATACTCTTCTCCAGCGCATGGTGTCCAAGATCGTGAATTCTCTATGGTGAGACAATCCGGTGGTGGGGATTGGTGCGTGGATGCCCAGGAGTTGAATGTTTGGGTCGATGCCAGCTCCCTGGCGATTGGAGTGGCATTAGAGAGCCACAAAACACTGCTGATGGATGCGACCTAAAGACGATGCTCAACATATCAAACTAGATGAGCTGGATGCTGGAGGCATCAGTTTGACACTCCAGTAGAAGAGCAAGATGCTACACGTAAGAACAGATTCCGTTTGTGTGTACCACTGGGTGTTGAATACTTTTACTGGGAGAGCGCGAGTGCACACCAAGGCGAGGAACGAAATGCTCATCAGTAGGCGGCTGAACACTCTCAAGAAGCTTGTGTGGAAGAGTATCAGCTTACCGTGGACGGGACACTGGTCCCATCAGCTCTGAATAGAGATGATCGACTGACGAGAGTACCGCAGTGATTGTTTGATGCACTGAAGAAAAGCAAGAGGCTCGGGCTATTGATTGATGCCATCCATGTGAATGAACTGGACACTGACCAAATCATGTCCATCCACAGAACAGAAACACCGATCGACTAGGTGTGCAGCGCACTACCTACTTTGCCAGAAGATTCTGCCCGTCAACCACAAAAGCAGCTGTCAGATCAGCTGTGTGAAGAATGCCGGTCTCATCAACTCACTGGGAAGAAAGAAAGCTTGGAGTAAGCGGAAACTGGCAGAGATTGGGAATGGATATCCCCCACTATGGTGCCTATCACTTCATAACACTGACGGACTGCGGCCCGTCATGTTTTTCAATCTGCAAGCTATTGGCGAGACTAGACTCAGTGACTGTGATTTGCCAGCTGAAAGCAGTGTTCTTCAAGCAAAGCGGGGCCCACCCCACGCACTCCTCATGGACAACGACCCAGCCTTCTGTAGCAGGGAATTCAAAGCATTTGCGAGTGAGTGTGGAGTCAACTTACGGTTTCGTTGCACTTATACCCCAGCTGGGAATGGGATAGCAGAGTGATGCAACTTCATAGTAAAACGAATTGCGGCCAGGATGCGTTGTTCCGTCCAGGAAGCCGTCTACTGGTATAATGACAAAAGACAGTACCTCACCCCAGACTGTGCATGCCAACAGGATCCACCACTATGAACTGAGGGTAAAAGAGGTTGATGCCATTACAAAGTTGTTAGCTCCCGGGCATGTCACTTACCAGGTCGGAGATCGCATGTGGGTTAAGGCGCCAATGAGTCGGTGCACTACCAACTTCAACAGAGGTCGGGTGGCGAAAATGATTGAATGCAAGAGGGCTGGAGTAATCTATCTAACAAGCTTGGGTAAATTGTCAGCAGAATAGAGAGTGGGAAGTATATATATAGCAAAACAACAAACATTGTTAAGAGCTAAAAAGGACAGGAAGGGACACACCACTTAAATTTAAGCAAAAGTACAACCAAAATCCAATTAAAAATGGTGGCAGTCACTATCCAATTTTGTAAGTCAGTCTTAGGAATGGTGGTTGAGTTTCATATAAAAATAGTGGGGGTTCTGTTATTAATTATAAGAATTTTTATGCTAGCAGGGCTTATGGGAATTCTAATGTGTTTGAATCCTTCAATATGGCAGTGAATGTTGGACAATTTCCTCACAGATGAAGTGGATACTTGAGGCAACAGAGATGTCATTCTACAGAAGAATACCATGGACAGAATATATGAGCAAGTACCCCCATTCCAAGATGACACCAAATTCTGAAGACTAATCAGAATAGCAAAAGATGGCTTCTAAAAACTAAAAGTATCAAAAACAGGAAAATTTCATCACAAACAAAAAAAAGAATGTTGGAATACTATGTAATGTTAATCCTCCATTATGGCATTGAATGTTGGACAATTTCTTCACATAACGAGGATACTTGAAGCAGCAGAAATGATATTCTACAGAAGAATACTTAGAATACCATGGACAGAACATGTGAGCAAGTGCACCCCCAAAATGACACTAACCAAAATTTGAAGAAGCCATTGAAATAGCAAAAGATGCTTTCCAAAATCTAAACAAAGTATTAAGAGACAGGAAAATTTTATTTAAAACAAAGCTATGTAATATCTCTCTTCTTACATAATTTCCTCACAGACAAAGAAAAAACTTTAGGGAATAGAGATATAGTTCTACAGGAGGATGCTGAGAATATGAAGGATGAAACATGTGACGAAGAAGAAAGGTCCAAGATAACACTGAAATTCAGAAGCACATTTGAAATAGCAAAAGAGACTCTCCAAAAAGTAAAATTATTATGAAACAGGAAAATTTCATTATAAAATAAGAAAAATGAGCCAAACAGTTTTTTTTTTTTAACAGTATGATTCACCCTGTACAAGTGATGTCTTCAAAACTGCTGCTCTAATCTTAAAATGGATAATTTCTGAAATGAAATTTTATACCCCACAAAAAAATTTCAGCAAAACTACATATTGGTCATATTTTGGTATAATGTGTGAGTAGCCCAGGATTGTGAACTCCTGCAATAAGATTGAGACATTGATACTCCTTTCAGAGAGGTCATGTTCAGATTGAAGAAGACAGAGTTCTACTTCTGGTAAGTTGGAACATGGACCCCCTACATTGTTGTATAAGTAGGGCTTACTTTTGTTTCGTTTTTGAGGTTGATTCACTCAGAGATACTGCTGTAACGGTACCCCTCATTACTGCATCGAGAGACCCCACTGGAGACTACTGTACAGTCCAGAAACCATTCACAAAATGACAGTACAGTCGACCAAATATTATACATCTGCCAATAGGACAGCCTCCTATTGCTACTTGGTGCTTTGGATACATTGACTATCAGGAAGATAATGTCAAACTCAGAAATGTTTACCTCCAGCACCCATAATAAGGAGACAAATAACACAGGAAAGATTTAAGTGGGATATACCGAGTACATGTGTCTCATCTGCCTAGGTGTCAGACAACACAACTCCTCCTTAGGTCAGAAACATTGCACCTGCCAGAGACCAAGGGTCTCAAGGCAAGCTTTCTCATATGCATGAGGACTAAAAGACCTACTGGGAGAAGTGGGGGATGATAAAGGTTGCTTTGTGGTGCATCCCCTATCTCTAGTTACATAATATACCAATCCTTCTATATGTTAGTAAATGCTGGTCACAGTTTCCTCACATACAAAGAGAAGACTTGAGGCAACAAAGATATGGTTCTATATAAAGATGCTGAAAATACCATGGATGTAGCATGTGATCAATGAGGAAGTTTTAAGGAAAACAGAAACAAGAAGAATATTCAGAATCAGAACAAGAGAACTGAAATTTCTGGGACAGAAATAAATATTCTACTTTTGTAAAATGGAGGGAAAATAATGGACTGGATGTGGATATTAAGGGGACAAATATTGATTACATCTACAAAGAATAGAAAATTGAAGAGAGCCATGACCAACCTACCTAATGAGCTTGTGGATATGGATGAAAAAATATGAACTGGGAGAGAGAGTAAACAGACAAGTATTACTTAGTGCTATGAAGGATAGAAATTATGACAGACCATGAACTATGATTTCTACTCGTAATCAACCTTGTTGGACTCTCTGTTTTCTGGTAGAGTAGAATGCAGGCAAGCCTATACTGAATAGCCAAATCTTGCCTGGAAAAATGTAAACAAGATTTGATCCCACTTATGTGGAGTCTATGGCAAATCTTTGCCTGAGCATATGCGCTCAGAAATCATACCACATTATGTAATATAGCAATCTGGCCCCACCCGAAGGAAGGTTGATGCAATCGATGGTGTTTTCCGTCGGTGAAGGGGTCGGCGAACGACAAGACAGGTGTTTGAGAAATACATCCTGTCGGGGCCTGGAGCGGATGTCGCAGGGTTATGAGTCGGGCTCATTTGACCTTATTTCCGACAGCGGCGGAAATGACTACGGAGGCAAACAGAACAGGTGTCTCTTGGAATTACGTGGGCGTTGCGTGGGCGAGACAAAACCGGAAGGAAAAGTCCCGGTTCTAGAAGACGATAAAAAGACCTCGACACACGGATTCGCCAGCAGAGAACGGCCAGTGGAAGCAGAGAGACACCACAGGCAAGACTACACTCCCGTCGACCCATTCTATGTGCGCTCTCACTCTTCCATTCTCTGTTCCACACGGGTTCGTCGTCAGGAATAAAAATATAACCTTATATTTTTATATATGCGTGTTCTCGTTGTTTGTCGTCGTACGGCGATATATACCACATTAAAGACTGACCTTGTGCCAGGATGCCTCAGTGGGGAAGATTTGGGATAAATATCCAGACCATGAATTATGAATTAAGTAGTGGCATGTGTGTTTTGGGGTGCGGTGGATACTGACTCGAAATGAGAAATAGGGAAGCCGAGCTTGAATTCTAGTTGAATTCTTTATATTCACCTACTCGCAAACACGCTTGGGAAAGGTATAATTCCATCTCTTCCCTCCAGTTATGGCTTAAATAACAGAACAGATTGGGTTCTATAGCCTTGGCTGGCAACCAGTCTACTGCAGAAAGTAATCCCAGCCTACTTCGGGATAATCTTCTGCCCAGTCAGACATGTCTCTTTCGAGACATGATTGCCCATTATGGCACTTAACTGACTGAGTGACATGCTATGTAATGGAAGAGGAAGTGGGTTTTCTGTGAGAACCAAAATCCCTATGCTTAACAAAGAAGAGACAGCTGAAATTTCTGGGACCCATAATGAGGAAAAAGGGCTTGGAAAATTTGGGAGGCCAGAAAATTTGGAAAGCAATGTGCAACATACATGGTGAGTAATTATATAGCAGAGCAGAGTTAAGGCAACATGGCAAAAAGGAAAAAGTTAGTGAGAGGTAAAAAAAACCCCCAAAAAACTATAAACGACATAGCACATAAAAGAAGAAATTATCAGCAAATTACCCTTAAATTTTTAATTTTAAACCTCATATCATTTTAAATGCTTAGCTATCACTTTATGCCAAGTAGCAATTTCTTCTCTACTAAATGTATATTCAAACATTTTTTCAGACTTGAATTATATATATTTTCTATGTCAAAGGCATCTAATTTAAATGATCTTAAGAGTAAATGTCATGTTATGCCTTGTTGATATTTTTGAACTCTTAATATTTTTTAGAATATTTATTTATACATTTTATTAAATCTTAAATTAAGTGGGGAAAAAAAGGAGATAATTACTTTTTAAAATACCTAAAAATTAAATTAAAAAAAAAACTGCAATTTACCTGGAAAGTAGCCATTTGTTTTTGCTTTTCTTATTTTATTTTCCTCATTTCAAAATAATTACTCTAAAAATGAAATTCATGAATTTATCATTTTATTTTTTAAGAATTATTCTTTTTTTTTTACTTGGTTTCAACAGAAATCATTTTATAAATGTCACTTGGACAGGATTTCCTGTTGCTTGCTAATTAATTAAGGTACCTTATGAAACACAAAATTTTAATCTGATATTAATTAGTGCAAAATATTTAATTAAACTGCTTTATTTTGCTTTGTGGCAATAAATAACATATAAATAACAATAAAACAGTGATAATGTGAAGAAAGCAATGAAATAATTATGATGACGTTAATGATGATGGTTGATTTTTTTCTTTGATCATCGTTAACGTTTTTATACGATGGTTGGATGTAAGTGGTGTAATGAATAGCATCTTAGAATGATAAATTTGGGAGCCAAGTTCAAGTTTCAGTCAAGTTCATGATGTTCACTTATGCACAAATACCTTTGGCAAAATAACAATCCATTTTTTCCCCCTTCAACTATAGGTTAAATAGGATTATATGCAGAAAAATCATTGTGACCTTAAAAAACATGTTAATGCAATATTTGTTTATGAAAAATAAGGCAGAAACAGGATTATATTTGCTTTGAGGTTACCACTAATAAATTATGACAAAAACAGAATGTGTTAATTTAAAAAAATGTGGGGATTACAGTCAGTCAGTCAGTTAAGTGCCATACGTGGTAAACGCTTGGGTGATCATGTCTCGAAAGAGACATGACTGACTAGGCAGAAGATTATCCTGCAGTAGGTTGCCATTGCTTTCTGTGGTAGATTGGTTGCCAGCCAAGGCTATAGAATCCAATCTGTCCTGTTATTTAACCCATAACTGGAAGAAAGAGATGGATTAATACCTTTCCCAAGGGTATTTGCGCGTAAGTGAATGCAATGAATTCAACTGAAATTTGAACTGGGAATTGGGGATTACAGTAAACAGAGATAAATATGAATTTGATTGTGACAAATTATCATACTTAGAGTACCCAATTCCTAAAGATGGCATTGCATCAGATCCAAAGTTAATTAAGAAAACTTCTGAGGTATCTATACCTACTAATAAAAAAGAATTAGAATCTTTTCTAGGATTGGTTAATTTTTATAATAGATACCTACCAAAATACAGTGCCTTAGTAGAACCATTTTCTGAACTACAGAAATAGAATAGTTAGTTTAAATAAACTTAAAGGCAAAGATTAAAGTTCAGGGATTTAAAAGAGATACTCACAGAAAAACCAATTGTAAAAATATTTGATCTCAGAAAGGTGGTTATATTAACCACAGATATGAGTGAGCGAATGAGCTGTGTCAGCAATATTATTGCAAAAAGGCCATCCAATAAAAAACTTTAAACAAGACTGACTGCAGCAGAAATAAATTATCCAAATATTGAAAAAGAGGCATTGGCTAATGTCTGGAGCACAGATAGATCTGAGCAATTCTTATTAAGAAAGAAGTTCCTATTAAAGTCTAAGCATAAGACTCGAGATTTTATTTTTAACCTGAGAAAGGAGCTACCAAAAGTTACTTCTTCCAGGATTCTAAGATAGGAGGCCATAAAATGTATGGATTATGATTTTCACATTGAGCAAATAAAAGAAAATACTATACTGCACATTGACAATTTAATAAGGATCAAAAAGAAAAAATGGAAATACCCAGATTAAGAAATATTACATCAGGTTGAAATGGATATATTATCTCTACACAGACTGACATTGAAAACTCTATAGCAGGGGTCAGCAACCTTTTGGAGAGTGAAGGCCAAAATGCTATGTAGAATCATGGAGGAGGGCCAAACAGCTATGGCTCCAATGTCATGGAGAAGAACCATGTTATTAAATATGTGAATAAATTTTTTATGTGTTTGAAGAAAGCAAGGATTCAATATAATTTAATATCTGATGGGAATTTTTGTTAAAAACATATTACAGCTTAAAAATAAATGTTTCATAAATCAGTACTGAAAAAAAAATTCCATTAAAATCGGTTGAAAACACTATTTTATATTCATTTAAAAGTGCCTGCTCATGAAAGCAATTTCACAGAAAAAGTGAAAGTGAGGCTGTACACTAAATTTGGCGATCCCTACAAATAAAAAATAAAAGTAAAACACATTCTCCAGGTAAAAAGAAATAATTTTTTTAATTTCAACACAATATACTAAGACTATCAACTGTCACTTTGGTTTGGTTTACCTATATCTATATTGTGTCCAGAGTAAGGTAGCGGGCTGGATAAGATTTACTCGACAGCCGGATGTGGGCCCTGACCACTGCTCTATAGGATTCTATATTAAGCAAGATTGTTGAAGAAGGAATAGGTGGAGTAATTGTTCAAAAGCTGAGACCTCATAAAAAATAAGGCCTAAATTAATGATGGTTATATGCAACGGAGATGTAATAGTACAACAAACAGTAAAATGAGATATTTTAAAAAATGTATATGAGGATGTGCATTGTGGGATGTCTATGCAGAAGAGTTAGAATTGGAGTCATGGTGGCCAATACATTATTGCAATACAGAAAGATATATATATATATATGTCCAAAATGTGCAGAAATAAAGAATATTCAACTAAGGAAACTACATTCATTCCCTAAAGAAATTTTTTTTTTTTTAATCATTTCACCCCAAGCAAGGCATTCCCCTGCCATTATTGCGCTTGGGGCTACATAGGGAAAGGTAAATAGAAAGAGTGGTTAGATATAGGAAATGTCAGAAGGGGGGTGATAGATAGTTGGGTGGGTGGGAAGAGTGTTTGAAAGAATAAAAGTTAGTGTGCTTGAAAGAATGGAAGTTAGTTTGTTAGGAGGTGTCTATTAACCTTAAATTTAAACTCCTGGAGATTGTAGCCATTGGGGAAGCAGTCATGTGGAAGAGAATTCCACAGTTGGGAAGTGTGAGAAAAGAAACTGTTGGAGTAGAAGTTGCTGTTGCATTTTATCGGTTTCACTGTAAAAGGGTGGGATCTAGTTGCTAATCTAGTATCTCATGCAAATTCGAACCTAGGAGGCACCAGTGATCTAAGTTCATCGGAGCAGAAGCCGTGAAAGTATTTATAGAAGAGACACAGGGAAGCCATGTCATGCCGGTGAGAGAGAGACTGCAGGCAGCCTGCTAAGTCAGTATTGATCACATTACATACCCTCCGCTGTACCTTGTCTAGAAGTCCAAAGAGAATAGCAGGGGCACCCGACCAGATATGGCAACAGTATTCAATGGTAGATTTATAAATGTGCAGGATAGATTCAGACGGAAAAAAACCTCCGGGCCCTGCACAGAGAACCGACTTTCATAAACCCTGGCCTTGTGTTCATATGGACCATGCAATCACTAAAGGCATGGAACTATTTCTAATTTTATTAGACTCCTTTTCAGGGTGGCCTGAAGATGTTAACATTAAAGATAAAAACATGGCTACAATAAAACAAATACTAAGTCTGGTATTTTTAAAAAATGCAGTCCCTAAGACATTGATAACAGATAAGACACTATAATTTTGTGCTGAAGATCTATGTAGTAGATTGAGATGGATTAGCTGCTTCAAAACAAAACCATATCACCCACTATCTAATGTGATTGTAAAAAGAATGGTGCAGACAGTAAAAATGGGATTAAAATCATTTTCCCCATGTACAGATATTATAGATGATTACTTACCAAAGTTACTGCTTAGTTACAGGATGATTCCACTTGCAGACAGATTTCAAAGTCCATCTGCTTTTATGAATAGACAAATAAGATCTCCATTAACAATGTCATATTTGACAAATGAAAGGATTTAATATAAGAAAGGCGTAACACAGACATTATGTGAAAGAAATGAAAAAGCCTAATTGACTATTCTAACTAATATAAATCCAGAACTTCTGCTAATATGTCTTCATTAGCAGAAGAAGATCTTGACTCAGAAGAAAGGACAAGTTCTTCTGATCAGAATAATGTAATAAAAGACAAGCCTATAGATGATAGTGGGAGTAATGTAAACACAGAATAAGATGAAATGAGACCAAGATCTTCATTAAAAGAACAGGAAATAAACCTTAGGGAAGAAGAGGAAACAAAAGTTGTAGAAGAAGTTTGAGGACAACCAAGGATATCATTCTTGGTTCAGGCAGGTGTAATGGATTGGTAAATAGAATTTTACCTATTTGCATATGTTAAGTAGAAAGATATAAAGTTTATAGTAAACTAAGAGACAGACAAGATCACATGTGATAGAAAAACACAGTGCAACAGAAAGAAAGAAAGATTGAAAAAGCATAAAGAAAGAAAGAAAGGTGGAAGGAAAAAGTACAACAACTATTTGAGAAAAGAGAACTTGGAAAAAAAGAAACAAAAAAAATGGAAGCAAATAGAAAGAAAACTTGCCAAAAAAGAAAGTAAAAGAAAAAGAAATTGAAACAGGAAAGAATGAAATTAAAAACAATATTAAAACCTCAAGATAAAAAAGAAAAAAAAACAATTAAAAAAAATTAATTAAGTTACAAAAATATGCATCCGCGTATTTTGCATTATTTACCTGCATTCTGTCTGTTTTTTAAATTATTTAATGTTTTTTTTCCAGTCATTTTTACTTTCAAAAACATGAAAGGATATTTCCTGGGAATCACAACAAACAGTGTCACAGACAAAGATACAAAATCTTGTGTGTGACAGAAAACAATGCCTGCAAGAAACTATACTTTCTCCATCCAGAATTTGAATGAAAAGCATGCATAAATCCCACAATTCCAGAGGGCAAATAATATTTCTCTTGCAAGCAAGACTGCAAGCTAAGAAACTCCAGCAGCCATATTTAAAGTTCAATGTCTTCTTTTCTTTTTTTAAAGAAAACTAAATGAAGAAATCATGACATAAAAGGAAATGATAAATTATAGCAAGAAGAAGAATTTGGAAAAGAAACAGAACTGAAAGAAATGGAAAAAAAAATGGCTAAAAGATAGTAAAAGAGAAGTATCGACATGACCAAGATTTAGGATTGAATATAATATGTAAAAGAAAGAAAAGATAAAAAATTTGTGATATTTGAAAGAAAGAAAAAGATTGAAAAAAATAATAAAAATAAAGAATTGTATTATTTGGCAGGTTAACAATGCATGGTTTTCATTATGAATAAACTGAAACACCCCATCTGCCATTAGACAAAATAGAACTATGAATAGCTTGAAGGCTTCATAATGTTTTTACTTGAGATCAAAAGTCAAGGGAGAAATTTCTCCAAAACGGTTCAAACAAGTCAAGTAAAACAACACATATTCATATGAATTTACCTAAGCCTATTTTTCTTCAACTTTATTTTGAGAGTTAAACTTTAACAATTAGATAAACTTTTATGGATATTTATTTTTGAAGATATAAACACAAAAATCTGGTACAAGGTCTATAAATGGTTAAAAAGGAAAGGCTGGTCAACAATATTTTATCATTTATCTCAGCTTAGTCTGAACTACTGAATCATTCAATTGAAAATTGTTCATCAAAAATTCACATTTACACTTTGCATTTATACTACAGTCCTATAAAGATTTTCTTAGGGGTAAAAAATATATTATAGCCATTAAAACAGACAGATTAGAATGGGTGGAAATGTTCATAGGCTAACTATGAAGGAGTGATGTTAGAGCTGGTAAATTTTGCTTGCATTGATTCAAACTCTTCTTATTAATAATTGCATTTTATATTTCCATGTCTTAAGATGGACTATATTAGCTATATCCTGAATATGTAGGAGTGATGTTAGAGCTGGTAAATTTTGCATGCATTGATTCGAACTCTTCTTATTAATAATTGCATTTTATATTTCCATGTCTTAAGATGGACTATATTAGCCATATCCTGAATATGTAGGAGTGATGTTAGAGCTGGTAAATTTTGCATGCATTGATTCAAACTCTTCTTATTAATAATTGCATTTTATATTTCCATGTCTTAAGATGGACTATATTAGCCATATCCTGAATATGTAGGAGTGATGTTAGAGCTGGGAAAATTTGCATGCATTGATTCGAACTCTTCTTATTAATAATTGCATTTTATATTTCCATGTCTTAAGATGGACTATATTAGCCATATCCTGAATATGTAGGAGTGATGTTAGAGCTGGGAAATTTTGCATGCATTGATTCGAACTCTTCTTATTAATAATTGCATTTTATATTTCCATGTCTTAAGATGGACTATATTAGCCATATCCTGAATATGTAGGAGTGATGTTAGAGCTGGTAAATTTTGCATGCATTGATTCGAACTCTTCTTATTAATAATTGCATTTTATATTTCCATGTCTTAAGATAGACTATATTAGCCAAGTCCTGAATATGAAGGAGTGATGTTAGAGCTGGGAAATTTTGCATGCATTGATTCGAACTCTTCTTATTAATAATTGCATTTTATATTTCCATGTCTTAAGATGGACTATATTAGCCATATCCTGAATATGTAGGAGTGATGTTAGAGCTGGGAAATTTTGCATGCATTGATTCGAACTCTTCTTATTAATAATTGCATTTTATATTTCCATGTCTTAAGATGGACTATATTAGCCAAGTCCTGAATATGAAGGAGTGATGTTAGAGCTGGGAAATTTTGCATGCATTGATTCGAACTCTTCTTATTAATAATTGCATTTTATATTTCCATGTCTTAAGATGGACTATATTAGCCATATCCTGAATATGTAGGAGTGATGTTAGAGCTGGTAAATTTTGCATGCATTGATTCGAACTCTTCTTATTAATAATTGCATTTTATATTTCCATGTCTTAAGATGGACTATATTAGCCAAGTCCTGAATATGAAGGAGTGATGTTAGAGCTGGGAAATTTTGCATGCATTGATTCGAACTCTTCTTATTAATAATTGCATTTTATATTTCCATGTCTTAAGATGGACTATATTAGCCATATCCTGAATATGTAGGAGTGATGTTAGAGCTGGTAAATTTTGCATGCATTGATTCGAACTCTTCTTATTAGTAATTGCATTTTATATTTCCATGTCTTAAGATGGACTATATTAGCCAAGTCCTGAATATGAAGGAGTGATGTTAGAGCTGGGAAATTTTGCATGCATTGATTCGAACTCTTCTTATTAATAATTGCATTTTATATTTCCATGTCTTAAGATGGACTATATTAGCCATATCCTGAATATGTAGGAGTGATGTTAGAGCTGGTAAATTTTGCATGCATTGATTCGAACTCTTCTTATTAATAATTGCATTTTATATTTCCATGTCTTAAGATGGACTATATTAGCCAAGTCCTGAATATGAAGGAGTGATGTTAGAGCTGGGAAATTTTGCATGCATTGATTCGAACTCTTCTTATTAATAATTGCATTTTATATTTCCATGTCTTAAGATGGACTATATTAGCCATATCCTGAATATGTAGGAGTGATGTTAGAGCTGGTAAATTTTGCATGCATTGATTTGAACTCTTCTTATTAATAATTGCATTTTATATTTCCATGTCTTAAGATGGACTATATTAGCCATATCCTGAATATGTAGGAGTGATGTTAGAGCTGGTAAATTTTGCATGCATTGATTCGAACTCTTCTTATTAATAATTGCATTTTATATTTCCATGTCTTAAGATGGACTATATTAGCCATATCCTGAATATGTAGGAGTGATGTTAGAGCTGGTAAATTTTGCATGCATTGATTCGAACTCTTCTTATTAATAATTGCATTTTATGTTTCCATGTCTTAAGATGGACTATATTAGCCAAGTCCTGAATATGAAGGAGTGATGTTAGAGCTGGGAAATTTTGCATGCATTGATTCGAACTCTTCTTATTAATAATTGCATTTTATGTTTCCATGTCTTAAGATGGACTATATTAGCCAAGTCCTGAATATGAAGGAGTGATGTTAGAGCTGGTAAATTTTGCATGCATTGATTCAAACTCTTCTTATTAATAATTGCATTTTATGTTTCCATGTCTTAAGATGGACTATATTAGCCAAGTCCTGAATATGAAGGAGTGATGTTAGAGCTGGTAAATTTTGCATGCATTGATTCGAACTCTTCTTATTAATAATTGCATTTTATGTTTCCATGACTTAAGATGGACTATATTAGCCAAGTCCTGAATATGAAGGAGTGATGTTAGAGCTGGTAAATTTTGCATGCATTGATTCGAACTCTTCTTATTAATAATTGCATTTTATATTTCCATGTCTTAAGATGGACTATATTAGCCAAGTCCTGAATATGAAGGAGTGATGTTAGAGCTGGTAATTTTTGCATGCATTGATTCAAACTCTTCTTATTAATAATTGCATTTTATGTTTCCATGTCTTAAGATGGACTATATTAGCCAAGTCCTGAATATGAAGGAGTGATGTTAGAGCTGGTAAATTTTGCATGCATTGATTCGAACTCTTCTTATTAATAATTGCATTTTATATTTCCATGTCTTAAGATGGACTATATTAGCCAAGTCCTGAATATGAAGGAGTGATGTTAGAGCTGGGAAATTTTGCATGCATTGATTCGAACTCTTCTTATTAATAATTGCATTTTATATTTCCATGTCTTAAGATGGACTATATTAGCCATGTCCTGAATATGTAGGAGTGATGTTAGAGCTGGTAAATTTTGCATGCATTGATTCGAACTCTTCTTGATAATATTGCATTTTATATTTCCATGTCTTAAGATGGACTATATTAGCCAAGTCCTGAATATGAAGGAGTGATGTTAGAGCTGGGAAATTTTGCATGCATTGATTCAAACTCTTCTTATTAATAATTGCATTTTATATTTCCATGTCTTAAGATGGACTATATTAGCCATATCCTGAATATGTAGGAGTGATGTTAGAGCTGGTAAATTTTGCATGCATTGATTCGAACTCTTCTTATTAATAATTGCATTTTATATTTCCATGTCTTAAGATGGACTATATTAGCCAAGTCCTGAATATGAAGGAGTGATGTTAGAGCTGGTAAATTTTGCTTGCGTTGATTCAAACTCTTCTTATTAATAATTGCATTTATGTTTCCGTGTCTTAAGATGGACTATATTAGCCAAGTCCTGAATATGAAGGAGTGATGTTAGAGCTAGGAAATTTTGCATGCATTGATTCGAACTCTTCTTATTAATAATTGCATTTTATATTTCCATGTCTTAAGATGGACTATATTAGCCAAGTCCTGAATATGAAGGAGTGATGTTAGAGCTGGTAATTTTTGCATGCATTGATTCGAACTCTTCTTATTAATAATTGCATTTTATGTTTCCATGTCTTAAGATGGACTATATTAGCCAAGTCCTGAATATGAAGGAGTGATGTTAGAGCTGGTAATTTTTGCAGGCATTGATTCAAACTCTTCTTATTAATAATTGCATTTTTATGTTTCCATGTCTTAAGATGGACTATATTAGCCAAGTCCTGAATATGAAGGAGTGATGTTAGAGCTGGTAAATTTTGCATGCATTGATTCGAACTCTTCTTATTAATAATTGCATTTTATGTTTCCATGTCTTAAGATGGACTATATTAGCCAAGTCCTGAATATGAAGGTGATGTTAGAGCTGGTAAATTTTTACTGCATTGATTCAAACTCTTCTTATTAATAATTGCATTTTATGTTTCCCTGTCTTAAGATGGACTATATTAGCCAAGTCCTGAATATGAAGGAGTGATGTTAGAGCTGGTAAATTTTGCATGCATTGATTCAAACTCTTCTTATTAATAATTTGCATTTTATGTTTCCATGTCTTAAGATGGACTATATTAGCCAAGTCCTGAATATGAAGGAGTGATGTTAGAGCTGGTAAATTTTGCATGCATTGATTGAACTCTTCTTATTAATAATTGCATTTTATGTTTCCATGTCTTAAGACGGACTATATTAGCCAAGTCCTGAATATGAAGGAGTGATGTTAGAGCTGGGAAATTTTGTATGCATTGATTCGAACTCTTCTTATTAATAATTGCATTTTATGTTTCCATGTCTTAAGATGGACTATATTAGCCAAGTCCTGAATATAAAGGTGTGATGTTAGAGCTGGTAAATTTTGCTTGCATTGATTCAAACTCTTCTTATTAATAATTGCATTTTATGTTTCCCTGTCTTAAGATGGACTATATTAGCCAAGTCCTGAATATGAAGGAGTGATGTTAGAGCTGGTAAATTTTGCATGCATTAGGATTAGAACTCTTCTTATTAATAATTGCATTTATGTTTCCATGTCTTAAGATGGACTATATTAGCCAAGTCCTGAATAGGAAGGAGTGATGTTAGAGCTGGTAATTTTTGCATGCATTGATTGAACTCTTCTTATTAATAATTGCATTTACTCATTTCCATGTCTTAAGATGGACTATATTGGCAGTCCTGAATATGAAGGAGTGATGTTAGAGCTGGTAAATTTTGCTTGCATTGATTCAAACTCTTCTTATTAATAATTGCATTTTATGTTTCCATGTCTTAAGATGGACTATGTAGCCAAGTCTGAATATGAAGGAGTGATGTTAGAGCTGGTAAATTTTGCATGCATTGATTTGAACTCTTCTTGTAATAATTGCATTTTATGTTTCCATGTCTTAAGATGGACTATATTAGCCAAGTCCTGAATATGAAGGAGTGATGTTAGAGCTGGTAAATTTTGCATGCACACATTGATTCAAACTCTTCTTAGTAATAATTGCATTTTATGTTTCCCTGTCTTAAGATGGACTATATTAGCCAAGTCCTGAATATGAAGGAGTGATGTTAAGCTGGTAAATTTTGCATGCATTGATTCGAATCCCTTCTTATTAATAATTGCATTTTATATTTTAATGTCTTAAGATGGACTATATTAGCTAAGTCCTGAATATGAAGGAGTGATGTTAGAGCTGGGAAATTTTGCATGCATTGATTCAAACTCTTCTATTAATAATTGCATTTTTTATATTTCCATGTCTTAAGATGGACTATATTAGCCATATCCTGAATATGTAGGAGTGATGTTAGAGCTGGTAAATTTTGCATGCATTGATTCGAACTCTTCTTATTAATAATTGCATTTTATATTTCCATGTCTTAAGATGACTATATTAGCTGTCCCAACATGGGAAGGAGTGATGTTAGAGCTGGTAAATTTTTTGCTTGCGTTGATTCAAACTCTTCTTATTAATAATTGCATTTAGCAGCCTGTTTTAAGATGTGACCTATATTAGCCAAGTCCTGAATATGAGTGATGTTAGAGTTGCAAATTTTGTGTATTTATTTTGATTCGAACTCTTCTTATTAATAATTGCATTTTATATTTCCATGTCTTAAGATGGACTATATTAGCCAAGTCCTGAATATGAAGGAGTGATGTTAGAGCTGGTAATTTTTGCATGCATTGATTCAACTCTTCTTATTAATAATTGCATTTTATGTTTCCATGTCTAAGTATTTGACTCATATTAGCCAAGTCCTGAATATGAAGGAGTGATGTTAGAGCTGCAATTTTTGCAGGCATTGATTCAAACTCTTCTTATTAATAATTGCATTTTATGTTTCCATGTCTTAAGATGGACTATATTAGCCAAGTCCTGAATATGAAGGAGCAGATGTTAGAGCTGGTAAATTTTGCATGCATTGATTCGAACTCTTCTTATTAATAATTGCATTTTATGTTTCCATGTCTTAAGATGGACTATATTAGCCAAGTCCTGAATATGAAATATGATGTTAGAGCTGGTAAATTTTGCATGCATTGATTCCACCTCTCTTTGCTAATAATTGCATTTTATGTTTCCATGTCTTAAGATGGACTATATTAGCCAAGTCCTGAATATGAAGGAGTGATAACAGAGCTGGAAAATTTTGGTATGCATTGATTCGAACTTCTTTCTTATTAATAATTGTATTTTATGTTTCCATGTCTTAAGACGGACTATATTAGCCAAGTCCTGAATATGAAGGAGTGATGTTAGAGCTGGGAAGTTTTGTATGCATTGATTCGAACTCTTCTTATTAATAATTGCATTTTATGTTTCCATGTCTTAAGATGGACTATATTAGCTGAAAACCTGAATATAAAGGTGTGATGTTAGAGCTGGTAAATTTTGCTTGCATTGATTCAAACTCTTCTTGCCATTTAATTGCATTTTATAAGCTTCCTGTCTTAAGATGGACTATATTAGCCAAGTCCTGAATATGGGAGTGATGTTAGAGCTGGTAAATTTTGCAATGATTCGAACTCTTCTTATTAATAATTGCATTTTATGTTTCCATGTCTTAGTATGGACTATATTAGCCAAGTCCCAATAGGGTTGGGAGGACAAGGAGCTGGTAATTTTTGCATGCATTGATTCAACTCTTCTTATTAATAATTGCATTTTTATATTTGAAGGGAAGTCTTAACATTTTTGACTATATTAGCCAAGTCCTGAATATGAAGGGAGCAGAGATGTTAGAGCTGGGTAAATTTGCTTGCATTGATTCAAACTCTCTTATTAACAGCCTACTTTATGTTTCCATGTTCAAGATGGATCACATTAAAATAAGTCCTGAATATGAAGGAGTGATGTTAGAGCTGGAAAATTTTGCATGCATTGATTCGAACTTTCTTATTAATAATTGCATTTTATGTTTCATGTTCACAAGATGAATTATACTAGCTAAGTCCTGAATATGAAGGAGTGATGTTAGAGCTGGTAAATTTTGCATGCATTGATTCAAACTCTTTCTTAGTAATAATTGCATTTTATGTTTCCCTGTCTTAAGATGGACTATATTAGCCAAGTCCTGAATATGAAGGAGTGATGTTAGAGCTGGTAAATTTTGCATGCATTGATTCGAACTCTTCTTATTAATAATTGCATTTTATATTTCCATGTCTTAAGATGGACTATATTAGCCAAGTCCTGAATATGAAGGAGTGATGTTAGAGCTGGGAAATTTTGCATGCATTGATTCAAACTCTTCTTATTAATAATTGCATTTTATATTTCCATGTCTGAAGATGGACTATATTAGCCATATCCTGAATATGTAGGAGTGATGTTAGAGCTGGTAAATTTTGCATGCATTGATTGAACTCTTCTTATTAATAATTGCATTTTATATTTCCATGTCTTAAGATGGACTATATTAGCCAAGTCCTGAATATGAAGGAGTGATGTGTTAGAGCTGGTAAATTTTGCTTGCGTTGATTCAAACTCTTCTTATTAATAATTGCATTTTATGTTTCCGTGTCTTAAGATGGACTATATTAGCCAAGTCCTGAATATGAAGGAGTGATGTTAGAGCTGGTAAATTTTGCATGCATTGATTGACTCTTATTAATAATTGCATTTTATATTTCCATGTCTTAAGATGGACTATATTAGCCAAGTCCTGAATATGAAGGAGTGATGTTAGAGCTGGTAATTTTTATACATTGATTCGAACTCTTCTTATTAATAATTGCATTTTATGTTTCCATGTCTTAAGATGGACTATATTAGCCAAGTCCTGAATATGAAGGAGTGATGTTAGAGCTGGTAATTTTTGCAGGCATTGATTCAAACTCTTCTTATTAATAATTGCATTTTATGTTTCCATGTCTTAAGATGGACTATATTAGCCAAGTCCTGAATATGAAGGAGTAGATGTTAGAGCTGGTAAATTTTGCATGCATTGATTCGAACTCTTCTTATTAATAATTGCATTTTATGTTTCCATGTCTTAAGATGGACTATATTAACCAAGTCCTGAATATGAAGGAGTGATGTTAGAGCTGGTAAATTTTGCATGCATTGATTCAAACTCTTCTTATTAATAATTGCATTTTATGTTTCCCTGTCTTAAGATGGACTATATTAGCCAAGTCCTGAATATGAAGGAGTGATGTTAGAGCTGGTAAATTTTGCATACATTGATTCAAACTCTTCTTATTAATTGCATTTTATGTTTCCATGTCTTAAGATGGACTATATTAGCCAAGTCCTGAATATGAAGGAGTGATGTTAGAGCTGGTAATTTTTGCATTGATTCGAACTCTTCTTATTAATAATTGCATTTTATGTTTCCATGTCTTAAGATGGACTATATTAGCCAAGTCCTGAATATGAAGGAGTGATGTTAGAGCTGGTAATTTTGCAGGCATTGATTCAAACTCTTCTTATTAATAATTGCATTTTATGTTTCCATGTCTTAAGATGGACTATATTAGCCAAGTCCTGAATATGAAGGAGTGATGTTAGAGCTAGTAGTGCATGCATTGATTCGAACTCTTCTTATTAATAATTGCATTTTATGTTTCCATGTCTTAAGATGGACTATATTAGCCAAGTCCTGAATATGAAGGAGTGATGTTAGAGCTGGTAAATTTTGCATGCATTGATTCAAACTCTTCTTATTAATAATTGCATTTTATGTTTCCCTGTCTTAAGATGGACTATATTAGCCAAGTCCTGAATATGAAGGAGTGATGTTAGAGCTGGTAAATTTTGCATGCATTGATTCAAACTCTTCTTATTAATAATTGCATTTTATGTTTCCATGTCCTTAAGATGGACTATATTAGCCAAGTCCTGAATATGAAGGAGTGATGTTAGAGCTGGTAAATTTTGCATGCATTGATTCGAACTCTTCTTATTAATAATTGCATTTTATGTTTCCATGTCTTAAGACGGACTATATTAGCCAAGTCCTGAATATGAAGGAGTGATGTTAGAGCTGGAAATTTTGTATGCATTGATTCGAACTCTTCTTATTAATAATTGCATTTTATGTTCCATGTCTTAAGATGGACTATATTAGCCAAGTCCTGAATATAAAGGTGTGTGATGTTAGAGCTGGTAAATTTTGCTTGCATTGATTCAAACTCTTCTTATTAATAATTGCATTTTATGTTTCCCTGTCTTAAGATGGACTATATTAGCCAAGTCCTGAATATGAAGGAGTGATGTTAGAGCTGGTAAATTTTGCATGCATTGATTCGAACTCTTCTTATTAATAATTGCATTTTATGTTTCCATGTCTTAAGATGGACTATATTAGCCAAGTCCTGAATAGGAAGGAGTGATGTTAGAGCTGGTAATTTTTGCATGCATTGATTCGAACTCTTCTTATTAATAATTGCATTTTATATTTCCATGTCTTAAGATGGACTATATTAGCCAAGTCCTGAATATGAAGGAGTGATGTTAGAGCTGGTAAATTTTGCTTGCATTGATTCAAACTCTTCTTATTAATAATTGCATTTTATGTTTCCATGTCTTAAGATGGACTATATTAGCCAAGTCCTGAATATGAAGGAGTGATGTTAGAGCTGGTAAATTTTGCATGCATTGATTCGAACTCTTCTTATTAATAATTGCATTTATGTTTCCATGTCTTAAGATGGACTATATTAGCCAAGTCCTGAATATGAAGGAGTGATGTTAGAGCTAGTAAATTTTGCATGCATTTGATTCAAACTCTTCTTAGTAATAATTGCATTTTATGTTTCCCTGTCTTAAGATGGACTATATTAGCCAAGTCCTGAATATGAAGGAGTGATGTTAGAGCTGGTAAATTTTGCATGCATTGATTCGAACTCTTTCTTATTAATAATTGCATTTATATTTCCATGTCTTAAGATGGACTATATTAGCCAAGTCCTGAATATGAAGGAGTGATGTTAGAGCTGGGAAATTTTGCATGCATTGATTCAAACTCTTCTTATTAATAATTGCATTTTATATTTCCATGTCTTAAGATGACTATATTAGCCATATCCTGAATATGTGAGGTGATGTTAGAGCTGGGCGGAAATTTTGCATGCATTGATTCGAACTCTTGTACTTCTTATTAATAATTGCATTTTATGTTTCCATGTCTTAAGATGGACTATGTTAAGCCAAGTCCTGAATATGAAGGAGTGATGTTAGAGCTGGTAAATTTTGCAAAATGCAGTTGATTCAAACTCTTCTTATTAATAAGTTGTTTTGTTTTGTTTGTTTCCATGTCTTAAGATGGACTATATTAGCCAAGTCCTGAATATATGAAGGAGTGATGTTAGAGCTGGTAAATTTTGCATGCATTGATTCGAAAACTCTTCTTATTAATAGTGCATTTTATGTTTCCATGACTTAAGATGGACTATATTAGCCAAGTCCTGAATATGAAGGAGTGATGTTAGAGCTGGTAAATTTTGCATGCATTGATTCGAACTCTTCTTATTAATAATTGCATTTTATATTTCCATGTCTTAAGATGGACTATATTAGCCAAGTCCTGAATATGAAGGAGTGATGTTAGAGCTGGTAATTTTTGCATGCATTGATTCAAACTCTTCTTATTAATAATTGCATTTTATGTTTCCATGTCTTAAGATGGACTATATTAGCCAAGTCCTGAATATGAAGGAGTGATGTTAGAGCTGGGAAATTTTGCATGCATTGATTCGAACTCTTCTTATTAATAATTGCATTTTATATTTCCATGTCTTAAGATGGACTATATTAGCCAAGTCCTGAATATGAAGGAGTGATGTTAGAGCTGGGAAATTTTGCATGCATTGATTCGAACTCTTCTTATTAATAATTGCATTTTATATTTCCATGTCTTAAGATGGACTATATTAGCCATGTCCTGAATATGTAGAAGTGATGTTAGAGCTGGTAAATTT
>JBBBDQ010001084.1:6885000-6915000 GCA_037127315.1 Ascarosepion bandense | reverse complement strand
GACCCTCTCCTAAGTATTAACTCCGCAGGAGTCTTAATATTTTTCTTTTTGTATGTACGACGATAAAGATCATTATTTTTTTGGAAAGGCGAAGGTAAAGGAATAATGATAGTCTTTGAATGCTGCATTAAACTCCGTCGAGAAATCGGCTCAAACCCGGATCTCGTTTGACTTCATCTTCACATAGACGGTCGGTGAAGCCCATTGACTGAACTTTCTAGTCTGTCGAGTTGTTCATTTCAGTAATAAAGACACAAAGACGGAATAAAGTTAAACAAATGAATTAACAAAGAACAGTAAAACAAACAGATACAACATGAGATCACCAGCGTAACTGTATTGATCAGGCTGTCAGAGCTATTTGCTAGAATAGACCTCCCTCTCTAAAAAGCAGAAACTGTTGCGTATTTGTAGTTTGAAAGGGATCATTTGTGCATGGGTAAATTTCCATAACAATATTTAATCCTTGAAATTCCCAGATGTCTACTATGAAATTAATTTATTTTCTGCTTTTTGAAAAATTGCCGACGAAACCTTTACCCCGAACAGTAGACGTTCGAACGTTCGATGGGTGTTGATAGAGAACAACTTAGAACATTCTTCCTCCACTGCTATTTGAAGATACGCGTCACTGAGGTCAATTTAAAAAAAAAATCCCTCCATTTAGTTTCGGGAAAATTTCTTCCGGTCAAGGTAAAGAATAATGATAGTCTTTGAGTGACGCATTAAGCTCCATCGAGAAATCGGCACAGACCCGGACCTCGTTTGACTTCTTCACGTAGACGGTCAGTGAAGCCCATTGTTGACTTTACACAAAAACTCTTGACATCTGTGACTATCGCCATTTCTCACTTCCACTTGGCCCTTGTATTTCGCTCCTGGAGACAATGGGAAAAATATAATTTTCTTTTCTTACAATTTCCAGTTAATTTCTCTATTTTTCGGATTTTACAAGTACATAAGTATTATATATATATATATAAACAGAACTCATATGGCTTTTCCCTGTCTCTCTTTCCCGCTATCCGTTCTGTGAGTATCAGATTCTCCAAACCCTCTTTCCAGGAACCTCATCTGTCTCTTCCTGATGTTAATTAAATTTAAAAGCACAAGCAACCATTAACAATAATCTCCCTCACTTCGTCGTACTAAACCAAAAAGTAGATTTACGTGGAAATAGGGTCACCTTCCTATCCTACCCATTTTATCATTTAAGCATTAAATGATATTACAAATGCCAAACACTATTTCAACGTACAACTTTATAAGATCCTCTTTTTATTTTCTTTTTTCAGCCATGCAAATTCAACAAAAAAGTCCTTTACTAAAAAGTCCCTTCAAACAACTGGAAAAGTTCATTTTTTTACCTTTGGTTCCGTCTATATTTTATTTCAACTAATCATGCAAATTCAGTAAAAGTCCTTTATTAAAAAATCTCTGCAGACAACAAGAAAAAGTTCCTTTTTTCACTCTCGGTTCTGTTTATATTTTATTCAAACCTAAACATGCAATTTCAATAAAAAGTTCAACAAAATGTTTCTTCTGTGAACCTGAAAAAGAATAAAAAGAATAAAAAAAAAATGTGTGTGTGTGCGTGTGTGAATCGTGGTATATATATATATATATATATAACCTTTTTTTTTTTCATGACTTGTCCTTCTTGGACTCTGTTCTTTTCTGCTCCGCTGGGGTTGGTTCTACACTGTATGGTATCTCCCTTCTTTTTTTTTTCAGTGTAGCTCGCCAAAATTTTCCCCAATCAATCTCTGTTTTAACATTTCCTCATTGCTGCTACTATTACACTAATGAATATTAAAGTACCTAACACTGCTGACCAATTTCTAAGAATATTTCCTTAACGTAATATTGAGAAATTTCTTTACTATCGGATCCCGTATTTCTGTAGAACTATCCAAATACCTGTTATCCAAATACCTGTTATCCCAGTTAATTTCTCATCTAAATATTCTCTTTTCAACTTTCAGTTCCTCTTTTGCTCTTAATTCTTTTCTCGTTAATTATTAACAGTAGTGTGATTGTTTTAGACAAAAGCACGCCGCTCTTTGACCTGGGGGTTCACGCCTGCCGCTACTAACAACTGGCCAGTCTGTCGCATAGACGGGTGATCTTCCACCAAGACACGCTTTTTCGTCACGCAAGTCTTATTCAACCTTTATTCTTGCTATTTTCATTTACTTGATTCGATTTGGAATCTTTATATATTCCCAGCCCTTCTGGTTCCACAGGGTCGCTCCCTCTGTTATTTTCTTGACCTTTGGGCTCACTCATTTCATAAATTACTTCTTATGACACTGGACCAGTTTCTGTTGTCCAGACTTACTTCTTTCCAGTGAAATTTGTAGTACTCAGGGTTTCCAGCCCTAATCTCTAACACCTTCCTACTGGCATTCACCACGCCATTCCTCACCCTGTTTTGGGCTCTTTTTATTCACAATCAACGCTTTATCTAATTCAGCAACCACATCACGTCCGACTCCTCAACAGGTCCCCTTACCTTAGCCTTAAAGTTCCTAAGGGCTAATATTTTCTTCATTTAAATAGACATTTACCCACTTTAGGCCCTATCGTCCCTTTGCTGTCTTTCTGCCCACCCAAACATGGGTGCTGGCAGAAGCGGTCACTCATTGGGATCTCTGCTAGAGCCCCCATGACCTCTATTCTCCCAGCGGGGTCCCCCACTTTCAATGCCTCTATAGGGACAACTATCTTTCAGGTGTTCGGGGTTTTCACAGAACCAACACCTTTTTATGGGGCAATTTTTTGCTACATGATCCACTTGCCCGTACCCCCAAGCACAGACCAAGCGCATGAGCAACGACGAGGCGTTGGTGAGGAATGCAAACTAGAAGAAAACTTTTACTTAACATCAGGAAGAGACAGATGAGGTTCCTGGAAAGAGGGTTTGGAGAATCTGATACTCACAGAACGGATAGAGGGAAAGAGAGACAGGGGAAAGCAGCGCGAATCTTTTTTGTGGGTTTGAGCAAATGGATAGCGGAGCGGAATTTGGGAGAGATACCAGGAGGAATAATATTAAGAGATACAAGGGAGGGACAGAGGCAAATGGAAGTTGATGATCGCCTACATTCCGAAGAAGATGTAGCAGCAAATATGCATAGTAAAGACAAAAGGAAGCTACATTACGGCGTTGGGAAAGTGACTGAGCCGAGATGCCAAGTTAGGATCAATAATATTGCTGATGTTTCTTTGGATTTTATCAAAAATCTCTAAATATACAGCAGGAGCACCGGACCTGATTTGGCAGCAATATTCAATGCATGGGTAAATGGTAGACTTATAAATGCGTAAGATAAATTCTGGCAAGAAAAATTATCTGTGAAAAAAAGGATTGAAGCAGAGATGCCAAGGTCAGGACCAATAATATAGCTGATTCTTCTTTGGGTTTTATCAAGAATCTTTAAATAAATAGCAGAAGTCCCAGACCAGATGTGGCAGCAATATTCAATGCATGGACAAACGGTAGACTTATAAATGTGCAACATAGATTCTGACAAGAATAATTGTTTATTACAATACAGTGAACCAACTTTCCTGAAAGAAGACTTAGCAGTTAATTCAACTTCATGTCAGCCAAGAATGCTAGCGTGAGAAGGCTAGAAAGTAGTCTTTAATATGATTAAAGTTAAATTTGAATAGGCATTACTTATTTCCGTGCTGAAGCGATTAGGACGACGCGGAGAAGTTGAGTGGCCACCACAATAAACAGAACTAAAACCGCCAGACATTTTCTTGTGGGGTTTAATGAAAGATCTTTACAGGTTCAAACTGAAAACAACTCTTTAATTAAAACAATCAATTTCTGAAAAAGTTTCTGAAATTAGTGTAAAAATATATCAAATGGTTTGTAGTTGCTGACAGTGTTCAGCCATTGGACATGAAAGGAAACATTTTGAACATTTTTTTTTTTTATAAGCGTTTCACCCCGAGCAAGGCATGTCACTGCCACTACTGTGCAGGGGGCTACGTAGAGTGGAGAAAGGCTGATTAAATATAGGAAATAACAGAGGGTGGGTGATAGGCGGGTGAGGATACCGAGAATGAGGGTTGGGTAGATGAGAGTGTTGTGAGAATAGTTGGGAGTTAGTGTGATAGGAGGTGTCTATTGACCCTACATTTAAACACCTGGAGATTGTAACTGTCGGGAAAGCAGACTTGTGGAAGGGAGTTCCACAGGCGGGAAGTGCGAGAAAAGAAGCTGTTGGAGTAGAATTTACGGTTACATCTTATTTGTTTAACTGTAAAAGGGTGGGACCTAGTTGCTAATCTAGTATCTCGTGTAAATTCGTGCTTAGGCGGCACCAGTGATCTAAGCTCATCGGAGCAGAAGCCATGAAAGTACTTGTAGAAGAGGCACAGGGAAGCTACATCACGCCGGTGTGAGAGCGGCTGCAGCCGGTCTGCCAAGTCAGTATCAACCACGTTACAGATCCTCCTTTGTATTTTGTCAAGAAGCCCAAGGAGAGCAGCAGGGGCACCCGACCAGATATGGCAGCAATATTCAATACACGGGCGGATGGTAGATTTGTGTATGTGCAGAATAGTTTCAGGTGGGAAAAATTTCCGGGCCCTGCACAGGGAGCCCACTTTCATAGCAGCAGATTTGGCAATGGATTCAATATAGTCATTCCATTTGAGGTCCGCCGAGAGTGTAAGGCCAAGGAGGCGTAGTATTTTACTCTCTGGGAGGCTAGCCTGTCCCATGCTAATGGGAGGTAGATGCGATTGTCTATGGTGGTTAGTTGATAACAGCTTTGTTTTGGAGGCATTGAAATTTACCAACCATTTCCTACCCCAGGTCACTACGGATTGGAGGTCCCTTTCAAGTGCGGCAGCGAGGTTAACTTTGTCGTCCAGACCTGGTTTCTGATCGATGCGGGAGTAAATTGTTGTGTCATCGGCATACATGCCAACTTGGGATCTAATGGTGTCGGGGAGATCATTAATGTAGATCAGAAAGAGCGTGGGATCTAGGATAGAACCTTGAGGGACGCCCGCGTTCGTCTGGTAGTTTTGGGAGGCATGCCCATTTAATACCACCTTTAATGTGCGGTTAGAGAGGAAGAACTGGATGAGGTCAAACAGATGTCCAGTTATCCCATAGCTCCGCAGTTTGCACAAGAGGCCAGCATGTCAGACCCTGTCGAATGCTTTGGAGATATCCAAGGCAACGGTTCGGGCTTCACCATTCTTGTCGAGTGCCTGGTATATGTACTCGGTAATGGTCGTTAGCATATCAGCAGTAGACCTGGTGAAGCGAAACCCATACTGTTTGTCAGAGAGAAGCCCGTTGGTCATAAGGTGCTGAATCACCTCGGCGTTGATAATGGCTTCGAAAACTTTGCCAAAGATTGGAAGGAGACTAATAGGACGGTAATTGGCGGGGTCTGAGGGTTCGCCAGAATTCTTAAATATAGGTACTACGCAGGAGGACTTCCAACAGGCAGGAAAGCAGGAAGCAGATAGGCAGAGGTTATAGAGTTTAGAGAGGACAGAGGAGAGTTCTGGGGCACATTTCTTCAGTACTATGACTGGGATTCCGTCACCGCCGCTCGCTTTGTGTGGGTCAAGTTGCGCAATTATCTTGGCGACCAGCGAGGGTGAAATGTGGACGTTATTTAGTTGAGCCTTAGTTCTGGGTAGGAAGTCTGGTGTAGGTATTCCTAACGAGTCCAGTGTAGAATTGGTTGAGAATCTACGGGCAAAGCATTCAGCCTTGTCGGCTGGGGAGGTGAGAACTTCAAATTCATTGATTAGTGGGGGTATTGAAGTCTTGTTCCTGCTGAGCACGCTTTTGCAGAGACGCCAGTAATCTTTGGAGCCAAACTTAGAGGATGCTATGCGTTGCCTAATTCTGGTAGCAAACGCCCTCTTGGCCTTCGTTCAGTACTTTTTTACACTTGTTCCGTGCTGAGGTGAAAAGGCGCCTGTTTTGGTTCGACGAGCAGCTTCGATAGAGCCGGAAGAAATGGTTCCGGTGGGCAATAGCGGCCGAGCAAGCGGGTGAGAACCAGGGGGACGAATTTGGTTTTAGTTGGAATTTTCTGGCAGGGATAAAAGCATCGATGCCAGCCTTAACCCAAGAGGAGACTTCGGAGGCACAGTCTTCGACAGGAAGATCAAAGACGTTGTTCCAGGGGACGTCGCAGAGGAAGTCCCTGAACGAGTCCCAGTCGGCTCTTTGGTAGCAGTATGATATTCTGCTGGTCTGGTTTTCTTGGGTAGAGTTAGTGCGGATTGATATGTTTACGGAGACTACGGCGTGGTCAGAGTTTCCGAGGGGGCAGAGTTGCCTGGTAGTGCAGGAGTCTGGGATGGAGGTAAAACAAAGGTCGAGTAAAGAGTCCCTTCCGTTAGGGTTTTTAGAGAAACGCGTGGGGAAGTCCACCACTTGCGTTAGAGCTTGGGCTATTGAAAAGTGCATGGTGCGGATCCCAGCAAGGTCGGTGGCTGAGTTTTCAAGCCACTTGGTGTGGTGGGCGTTAAAATCGCCAAACACAAATATATGGGCAGATGGGTGAGAAGAAATGGCCCTGTCGATGTTAGTCGAGATGCAATCAAGTAACGTACAGTCAGAGGAGGAGGGGGTGCGGTAGAGGAAGAAGAGATAGCTAACCGAGCTTAGAAGTGAGAGACGGAAGCACATGAAGGAATGATCAAGGGATTCAAGAGATGTGACCCTGGCTAGGGGGAGTTGTTCGCTGACATATACACCAAGCCCATGCATATGGGACATTGGAGTCCTTCCTGAAGAGAGGAAGGTAACCAGGAACGAATAGCTCTGAAGAGGGGATAGAAGGGTCAAGGTTAGTCTCACATATAGCTAAGATATCGGGTGAGTTAGTTAGAAGGAAAGACTCTACACTATTAAAGTTACTGCGAATACCTCGTATATTTGTGAAGGTAACGCAGATAGGTTTGGGCGATTTACGACTAGCTGGTTTAGGCTTGCTATTTTGTTTGTTTAATTTCATGCTGGTTATAGTTGTGGATAGAGAGAGGTCTAGAGTAGGGTCAGATGGTCGTTAATTGCAGCAGATGAAGGATGGAGAATGGCGCCGCCTGCGACATAATGTGGCCTCGGGGTTGCCCATCGGAAATTCATGCAGGGACGCCCGTCCATGCGCGAAATGGCACTACAGGAACCCCGATATTATTCAACTGTTGATCAGAGCAGCCTCTCGAGACGCTACGCAAGAGTTCGGGCTCCTAACTACCAGTCGGAAGCAGCAACCAGGAAACTGCCAACCCGGTACCCTCAGAATGAAGAGACATTGCCACCATACTCACCAACTGCAAAAAGCTTCCAGCCGAACCGACATAAAGACCGAAAAAGAGAGATGAACCGGGAACCCCTTCCTAAACAAGAAACAAGGCGATCACCTCTACTCCTGTCCAAAAGAAGGGGGTGGAGTGTGAGACCGCGATAGAAGGTACTATCTACTCCAATTAAAAAAAAGAATAAATGTGTGACTGAAGTTAATTAAGTTTTAACTTAGTATAAGTCAAACCTAAATTTGATAATTAAGAACAATTTACACAAAAATTAGGCAGAAAAGATAAGAACCGAAAAAAAATAAAATAAAAAATACAAATAAAAATAAATAAATAAATAATTCAAAAAATAATAAAAAATAAGATCACACTGGCTAAACTCACCAAGTTGCGGGCTGGCTGACAGAAAAAAGTTAAGAAAATTTCAAAAATTATCTTCATTTTGTTTCTTCTATACAGTTCTGGAGAGTTCTGGAGAGATTAAGTTACCTTAAGTAAGCAGTAACAGACAGTAGTGTGATGGGGGGGGGATTTTTTTTTAAATGGTTTGTTGGTCATGACGAATCAGGTTGTTTAATGTGACAACACTTATAAATTTTCTGAAACCACTGAAGTTTATTTTTCTTCAAAAAAAGTTAATAGGGAGAAAAGGGTGTTACTTTTGCCATACCATAAATAAACCCCTGACGAGTGAACGGAGTGATTGTTAGATAGTCCGTCTACGAAACTCTGTAGTTGGGATGCTGAGGGTAACACCTATCAACTAAATGACAAATTTTACATTTTTATTATATATATATATATATATATATATATATATTGTCATCCGCAGACAGATCTGTTTCGCCGTATCACAGCTCATCTGTACGGTTAGACTCCGATTGCTTTTTTACCCAGGATTGAAACCCGACCGAAATGGCGTCAGTCGGCGACTCTACCCCTGGGCTATGGGCGTTCGGTGGAAGTAAGCAGACTTTTTAACGCATATCATTATACGCGCCCAATAGCTAGAGTGCTCTAATTCATTTCACTGAAAAGACAATCTGTCTGTCTGTGCGTGACTGTTCCCTATGCTCACCTACATTTTTTAAGCTACGCCATTCAAACTTTCTAGGGTCACATCTCTACAGGGAAGCTAAGTCGACACATACTTTTTGAGCTTAAGTTCAGCAATTTTCTCTTTCGCATTTTTTGGTCAATGGAGCCGATTGTTTACATATTCTCCGTAAAACATCTAAGATCTAAGATGGTTGCTAAATTACGTCACAGAAATCAAATCACACGTGTCAAACAAAATTTACTCAACAAAAATGTAAATATTTTCTCCCGTAATTTTGAAACAAAAACAAACACAATTTTGTTTACAATGTCACACAAAACATCAAATCCCGTTTACGCAAAACAAAATAAAATAGATTTTTTAATGGAATTTTTTAACAATTTTTAGACAACAGATTTATTTATTACTAACTCCACTTCCTGGAAATGTTTCCTATTCATTTTCAGATCAAAGACCCCCCCACCTTAGAAGGAGACAAAAATATGACTAGCACTGAAACTACACTTTATACTCCGTTCGAATACTACAGCAACACGCATTCAATGCCTTCTTAATGCTGAAAATGGTTACTAACAGCCTCAGCTCTCCTTTCCAACTTTCAATAAATGATTTCCATCTTCTCCTCTCATTAGCATCTTCTCCTACTACTAAAATGTTCTGAGTTGCACGGGCAACGCCGGGCTATGATGCTAGTATATATATATATATATATAGAGAGAGAGAGAGAGACAGAGAGAGAGAGAGAGTTTTAAATCCACTGGTGTGCCAGGGTGTAATCGATTTCTATTTTTCCTCAGATTAAGTCATTTGCAGTGGCGTGCAAGAATATGAATCTAGTTCCGTAGTGTATGATTAAATTCGTATGGCCTTGAAAAATATTGTGTCATTGCATCAAATTTTTATCATACCCAGAAACTATTGTTTCGACTGTCGTTTTTTTATCCTACGCCTTGTCTGTCGTAGACGTTACTCAAAGAAGGCGTACGAGAATCGTAACGGTGCACAAACACACTGTCAAGCCTTACGGAGTGATCGCAAATATTGTTAGTGTCAGCCTTTCAAATTTCAGTCGTGTCATAAAAACAAAGAAACAAACTCGATCCATCAATCCAAAAAGTAAAGAAAAATGTGGTCGAAAGAAAAAAATAATGCCTAGAGACGATGTATACGTGATCTGAGAAAGTGTGAAAATCCTAAAAAGATATTATTCCTTCTGTTTCAATTAACTTGCACAAGGTCTATCTATCTATCTATCTATCTATCTATCTATCTATCTAAGTCCAAATCTAAAAAGAAAAAGAAAATGCGGTCGGAATAGAAAGACAACGCCAAGAGACGACGTATACGTGATCAGAGAAAGTGTGAAAGATCCTAGGAAGATATTATTCGTTTTATTCTAAGTAATTTGCACAAGGGTGTATATATTAAAATGATATAATTATTTACGCAATAACTGGCAGGACTACTCCGGATTAATTTTGTATATGTGCAGTCCGCCTAGGATCAATACACGCCTGCCTCGTCTTCTGTCCCGCGAAACGTCTTAGTAACAGGCAGAGTAGAATATCAATCTGAATATGTATTCGGTTTAAACAAGATTAAACGCACGGCTAATACAACTGCATAACGATTAGCGAGAGCATAATGGCCGGCTATTCTCGTTTTTTCGAGTACACGCGACTGAGAGAACTACTAGTCAATCCCTGTGGCAGACACCGGTTCTGGCACGTCATTGCTTGCTATGCACTCACGGAGACCACCTTTGGTTCATACTAAAACTAGGCTGGGAGACAATATGGCAGAATAAACAGGTTCTCTCCCAGAAAGGCTAAGCATAAATGCATTATAAACCGAAAGTTAAACTCTATTCAAACATTTTTAGAGCTTTTATCACAGGAAAATCTCACTAGAAACAAATAAAAGAGTGCTGGACTGCTACTTGATGTCAGTTCTTCAATACGGCAGTGAATGCTGGACAATATCATCGAAAATGAGGACAAAACTGGAAGCAGCGGAAATGTGGTTCTACAGAAGGATGCTGCGGATATCGTGGACTGAGCATGCAAACAACGATGTGTTGGAAAGAATGGCAACAAAAAGAAAATTAATACTGAGCATCAGGAAGAGACAACTGAAGTTCCTGGGACACGCAATGAGGAAGGAGAGCTTGGAGAACCTGATACTGACTGGCCAGATAGGAGGAAAGAGAGACAGAGGAAGGCAGCGGATAACATATTTGCAGGGCCTGATCAGGTGGATGACAGAACGGGGGTTGACAGGAGTAAGAGGAGCAAACATACTAAGAGCCACAAAGGATAGGGAGACGTGGAGAACCATGATCGCCTACGTCCTGAAGGGATAGGGCACATAGAAGAAGATCGTGTTTACCGCTGTTGGTCGCTTGAATTTATATACCTCAGGCCATTCTACCATAATTAGATAGTATTCCCCTTTTATTGGTCCTGCGTAGTCTAGATGAATTCTTGACCACAGCACATCAGTTTTAGGCCACGGCTGCGTTCTTATGGGTGGTGATTTAGCTGCTAGCTGACAGCCTTTACATTGTTTCACTGATTCTTCGATATCTTTGTCCATTCCAGGCCAGTACACGTAATTCTTCATCAAGGACTTCATTCGTGAAATACCTGGATGACCTAGATGGAATTCTTTTAAAATTCTTTTTCTCAACACCCTTGGTATCATCACTCTATGAGCGTACATCGATGTTTCGTTGTAAATGGAAAATGGTGAAATTTTTTTCTCCTCTCTTTTCTTTGGCTTGCTTCATCATTCTAGCAATCTAGTCGTCAGTTTTCGCCATTTTTTCCATTTCTTCTGGTGTTACTGGTAATACACGGTGTTTACTAGTACCCCCTTCCAGTTCCTTTTCTTCTTTCGGCACCACTATTACCGTTTCTTCTAGTAATTCAGGCTTTTTCGGAATCAGTCTCGATAGACAACCCGCATGCGCTATTTCTTTCGATGATATAAACTTCATTTTGAAGTTATAATTCAGTAAAATTACAGACCACCTTTGAAGCCTGTTCGCTATATATATATATATATATATATATATATATATGTATGTATGTAAGTATTACGGAAATTAACGAAGATTAACGAAACTGGTTATAAACAACCGACAATTTGAAATGATTTGTTTGAACATTATTTTTGATCGATACTCGTATTTAAGTAGGTATTCCGTTTATAATAAAACAGTATTATATATTTTTTCTACCGGCCTGATTATTTACGATAAATTTTTTTTACGAAAATGTGTGTCATTCGGATATGTGGATAGGGGACGCAGGTTCGAATCCTGCCGAATTATCCCTTGTTTCCTGTTTAGGATTAGATTTCCAGTTCCTCCTAAATTCTACATCAGCCCTTTATTTTTAATGTCTGTAGCTGAACTCTGAAACTTTATGACTATTTATTTGTCTTTTTTAATTTTTTCTTCAATAGTAGTTAGGGTTGCCTATCGTCCGGTTCACTCTTCTCCCCATTCTTTGAAACAGAAGTAGAGGTTTATCCCTTGTTTCCTGTTTAGGATTGAATTTCCAGTTCCTACTAAATTCTACTTCACCTCTATACTTCTAATGTCTCCACCTAAACTCAAAAATTTTCTTTATTATTTTTTTTTCTCAATAGGAGTAGATAGGTTCGCCTATCGTCCGGTTCACACTCCTCTCAGTCTTTTGAACAAGATTAGAGGTTTATACTTTGTTTCTGTCTAGAACTGGGTTTCTGATTCTTTCTAAAGCTTTCTCAATCTGTTTCAATCACAGTAACTCCTTGTGTATTAGTAGCATTACGACCTCTGTTGGGTGAAAAGATCATATAAATTGTGTAACCTTATACATATAAGGCTACACAATATTAGATATTCTTACCAAATTTTGCAGTATTGAGATTTCGGAAGCAAAAACAGGAATATATAATAGTCCAAAAATGACAACACTCTTGCAAAAGAAGACATATAAAATCAATATTTGATGCGGCCATCTTGATTTTTTTTATACTGGTTGCAGTTTCATGAAATTCATCTCACGAGATTTTGACAAACAGCCACCGGAATGATTTTTTTTCTCACTCTGACAATCTTTATTCTTGTGTTGTGTGATTATTATTTGTCTAGTTTCCGTTTAAGTACGTTTCACAATTTAAATTTAACGCAGGGGAAATGATATAACGTTTGAACACCGTTACATTTCACTTCTTCCGAAACTCAGGTCTTTTCTTATTAGAATGTTTTAAATTTCTATCGTGTTGGAATAGCTTCTCTTCCCAAATGCTTGTGTGAAGGCCACACTTTATTTGTCTATATTCTGTTTAAGTACATTTCACAATGCTATTGGTTTTAACGCAGGGGAAATGAGATTTCAACACTTTTACATTTCACTTCTTCCGAGACTCTGATCTGTTCTTTCTAGAATGTTTTAAATCATTATCATGTTGGAATAGTTTATCTTCCCAAATGCTTATGTGAAGGCAACATATTTTCTTTCAATATCTATCTATCTAAACTTATTTAGAAATGGAACTTTGTCTCTGTGTGTGTGTCCGTTACCTATAGAAACGGCTGAACCGATTTTCTTGAAAATTTACACAGTTGTACTATAAGCGTCTGCGAGTGTTCATAGTTAGGTTTTGTGTCGAGGTACACCCGATAAATATCGATAATCGAAAAAATCGAGTTATAGAAGGAGGGGTCTGATTTTAATCAAATTTGATACACTCATAGACAAAGACATAAGAAACGATATTCAGAAGTTTCAAGGTTGCAGTTCTTATAATAGTGCAAGGAAATCGATAATATATATATATATAAAAGGCAAGATGTTTGTGTGTGTGTCTGTTTATCTGCCTATATGTCTGTATTTTTCAGCCCTTTTATTTTAGTTTTTGCTTCAGGTTTGGCTTTAAGTAGATATAATTGTAGTTCTTAGTCTCAGCCATGATACCATTTACTCAGAGGACTTATTTAGTCTTAAAATTCAGTTTACGACGAAAAAAAAAAAATTATTTGATATCGATAGCAGGAAATCAAAATTTGACTTACATCCATTCATTTTGCTTTAAATCTACGGTTTCGCTTTAACTGGAAACAAATATTGCTTTTTAGTCTTTCGTGCCAACGTCCAAAGAGTGTGAGCTCCAGGACCATGGATTAGTTTTAAAGCTTTCATTACACCCGAGCAATGCTGGGCTATACTGCAAAATATGGGAAAGGTATTAATCCGTCACTTCCCTCCAGTTATGGGTTAAATAACAGGACAGATTTGGTTCTATAGCCTTGGCTGGAAACCAGTCTAAAGCAGAAAGTAATGGCAACCTACTGCGGGAGAATCTTCTGCCCAGTCAGTCATGTCTCTTTCGGGACGTGGTCGCCCAAGCGTGTATCACGTATAGCACTTAACTGACTGAATATAATAGTTGGAAACATAATTACAACATCTTGTCATAAAGTGGGGGATCGGTTTCCTGTTGGTATGAAGTAATAAAATGATCCCCCACTAATTACTACTAATTACTAATTACTAATATAATAGATCTCTTCTCCCTCTAGCTATGAGTCAAATGACAGGACAGATTGGGTTACATAGACTTGGCTGGCAACTAGTCTACAGCAAAAAGTCATGGCAACCTACTGCGGGAGAATCTTCTGCCCAGTCAGTTATGTCTCTTTTGAGACATGATCGCCCAAGCGTGTATCACGTATAGCACTTAACTGACTGAACATAACGGCCAGATCTGGTCACACTCTATTACATCTGGCGCTACTGATGATGATGGAGTTGCTGGAGTGTCCATGCTGATCCAGTTAGAGTCTAAAAATTGAAGTTTCAGCCTCTCCACAGCAATTGTCAGTGTTACAATGTTAATGTTCACTGTCAAGAATTGTGTGTGTCTCTTGAGGACTTTAAAGGTCCCCTGTATGATGGCTGCAATGCCTACAAGAAAGCATTTCTGCGGGAGCTTGGGCTCATATATAGACCTTCCAGTTCGTTTCAATTGTATGCTATGTTCGCTATTTTCACAGTAAGCCGATCAACAAATGAAGTTAGGTTCAAAAGTTTTTGTTAAGGCTGCAGAAAAACTGTCCCAAGAGTTTGGGTGTACTGCCATACACCATTTCAGTGGATAAACATCGTATATCATCTTTAACCGTAGAAAGACAAAGGGTAGATGCTCCACCATAGCCCTTCAGGCTGACTTGAGTGTCCGATGAAATCGTACTACTAAGCCTATGGTTCCCAACCCCGGGGTAAATTACCCCAGTGGGGTAATGAGCCCATATTTTGTGGGTAATGAATGTTTGGTTTGGGAAGAGGCACTCAGTTTTTAATTTCACACTGTGTCCTTGGAATGAAGACCAAGAAACGTACAAGAACGTAATAAAGGTAATAAACAACGCCCGAAGATCCGTTTCAGCCAAGAATAAATTGGTACTGGCACTGGCACAGGCAATACAAGCTCAACACTCACATTAAGAATCATGGCTAGGTTATGGCTACTATACCTCTGATTATTATAAATTGGTACTATTGTATTGAATAATTTCCATTAACTTTGTCTGCTTTTGAAGTATGAAAATATAATTACTTCTTTTCCTATATTACGGGTATTTGTTGCGATCAGTGCATGCCAATAGGTACGTTTGTCCCTCACATGAGGGGAGTGGTCGAGTGATGTCCACATGCAGATCTGGAGAATTGGGTTATTTTGTTATCGTTGCGATCGACTTGTGACACGGTGCGTTGTCTTGATAAAACATCACATTTTTCATCTTAATTTGTGGCCGTTTTTAGCAACTTCTTCATTGAAACGCACCAATTATGCTATATAATATTCGCTAGTGATAGTTCTTCTTTTCTCAAGGTAGTCGATGAAAAAAATACCTTGCGCATTCCAAAATAAGGAGGCCAAAACCTTTCCTGCTGATGTTTGCGTCTTCGGTAGCTTTGGACGGCTTTCACCTGTTGTTGTTCACTCAACTGATTGCCGGTTTGGATCTGGAATGAAGTGTTGGATCCATGTTTCATCCACTATCATATATTTGCACAAAAACTTTTATTTGGTGCTTTGAAACAGTTGCAAACAACGCTCTGAATTGTTGACTCGTTGTTGTTTTTGATGGACTGTGAGCAAGCGAGGCACCCACTTTGAACACAGCTTCTCATTGACAAATATTCATGCAAAATGCTGAATACACTGCCTTCTGTTATGTTCAACGCCTTTGCTATCTTACGCAACTTCAATTTACGATCGGCCAAACCGAGTCTGTGGAGTTTTTAGTGTTTTCGGGGTAACCACCGATTTGGGGCGACCTGAGCGTTCAGCATCATTTCTGTCTGTACGACCGCGTTTAAAGTCAGCATACCACCTCTTAACCATTGTTTCCGACGGAGCAGAGTCCTAATAACGCTTATTGCTTTGCTTGAACAGTATTTTTCTCATCAAAAAAGCAATGCTCTACCAACGAACAAAATTCAGATTTTTCCATTGTTATGAAATTTTGCAACTCTAGCTTCACTTAAATAACTGGAATTTGTAAAATAATAATCCGATTGGGCCCAAATTTTGTCACTTGCCGTTTGAATTTAGGACTTCATAAAAATTATATGGATTTTTTTTATTAGTGGCGCCATTTATATGTCAGACCCGGGATTTATTAAATGATGTGTTACAATCTTTTTTTAAGTGTACAAAAGGTAGCAGATTACTAACTGAAATGTAAATTTTATCTATAAACAGAAAACACGATCTTTTGTGAAGTTGACAAACCGTGTCAAAACTATTATTAGAAATGAATCTAGAACAAGGGTATATTAAATCTAAGAGGGCCGATTGATAAAAAGTAAATTGTCCTTTTTGAGATTTTAAATTTAAAATCGGGTTGGCGAAGATTTGTTTCTAAACAATGCAAAGGAAAATAATAAAAATGCTTGTCGTGAATCTTGCGAGTGTCATGGTTCACAGCCAGATCACATGTAATGCCAGTTTTTTTTTCAGTAAAAAGGCTGACCTTAAGTTGTTGGATGGAATTGGTAGTGCGCTGCCGAGGAGGCACTTGGGTCCGAGATTGAGTTGGTGGTGGGCTGCCAGAGAAAGTTTCGTTTGCAGTAGAACTGAGTGGCGCCAAAGATTGAAAAAAAAAATTCCACTGTGTGTGTTGCTGATACGAAGACCGAGGAAGCAAATTACTTTATAACTCCAAAGATAACAATGACGACTAAGAGAACATAAAAAAGTCTATGCTGTAAAGTAAGAAGTGGCTGAAGGGCGGCATCAGATTGACATTCAGAACCGCAGGCTCAGGCTTAACCTGTAATACTGGACCATACAGGAACAACAGCCGTGGAGTACATCGGCCTGATGGGGTCTGGATATGGTATTACAATTGGTTCGACTCAAGAGATGCCAGGGTGGACATTAAAGGAAAGCGAAAGAGTTACGATTGACGCCGCGACCAAAGATTATACCCAGAACCACCCAGAACCACCCAGAAGATATTAAAATAAAGGAAAGATACAGTAAAAGAAGAAGGACTAAATCGAAAGATTATATTGCTTCGAAAATCCGATAGTTACAGGAACAACAAAACAGCAGCAGAAGCACACCCCGGGTAGGTCACTTTTTGGTTTCCCTCGATTATTATTTTTAATCACCCAATTGTGGTACACAGAAACAGCCAATAGGGATTTAGTGTTACCCTCGTCCTTCAGGTTTGCCTATTATTTGAGGAAAACCACCAGAATGAGTATCGCTGGCTCAGACTGTACAGGGGGGGGGGGCAAAGCTACAGTCCCTGAAATAACGGAGGCCTTTAGGAGTCTATTGAGTACCTACCTACCTACCTACCTACCTACCTACCTACCTACCTGTACCTGTTTCGGCATTCACCCTGGTCGGAGAAAGATTTGTTTAAGGGAAGGGTCCCAAGTCTTACCCTGTATAGACATCAGGCATTTTAATTACCCCGCAACAGGTTGCCAATACTTCTTGCGGTAGACTGGTTGCCAGCCATAGCTATAGAACCCATCTGCCCTGTTATTTAACACATAACTGGTGGGAAGAGACGGATTAATACCTTTCCTAAGGGTATAAGCGCGTAAGTGAATGCAGGGCATTCAATTACAGCACCTGGTATTCCCAAGCTATCACCTATCTAAGTATTGACCAGGCTCAACGTTGCTTAACTTCGGTGATCGGACGAGAACAGGTGTATTTAACGTGATTTGACCGTACACCACGGTCTGTTAGGTGGGATAAATTTACCCACCAACCGAGGCAACCCGGCTGAGTTTCAGGATTGGTTGGTAGCTGTACAAAATAAACAGCTGGTACACGGGTTGACAGACCGGGAGATGGTGTTGTTGGCATATGAGGCAGTAGCGGGATCAGTTTCAAAATTGATCGGGGGCTTATACATGGAAAACACACAGAAAGCATGAGACGAGAAAAAAGGAAACCCTAATCAGAGGAAATGCTAGCAAACGAACAACCATAAAGGCGGCTTGAAAATTATTTAGGATTAAACAGAAAGTAAGGAAAACTCTAGAAAGCTTTGAAGATAGGATGACGGGATGAGCAGGAAACTCTAGAAGACCTTGGAGATGGGATGACGGGATTAACAGGACATCCTAGAAGACCTTGGAGATGGGATAACGGGATTAACAGGACATCCTAGAAGACCTTGGAGATGGGATAACGGGATTAACAGGACATCCTAGAAGACCTTGGAGATGGGATAACGGGATTAACAGGACATCCTAGAAGACCTTGGAGATGGGATAACGGGATTAACAGGACATCCTAGAAGACCTTGGAGATGGGATAACGGGATTAACAGGACATCCTAGAAGACCTTGGAGATGGGATAACGGGATTAACAGGACATCCTAGAAGACCTTGGAGATGGGATAACGGGATTAACAGGGCATCCTAGAAGACCTTGGAGATGGGATAACGGGATTAACAGGGCATCCTAGAAGACCTTGGAGATGGGATAACGGGATTAACAGGGCATCCTAGAAGACCTTGGAGATGGGATAACGGGATTAACAGGGCATCCTAGAAGACCTTGGAGATGGGATAACGGGATTAACAGGGCATCCTAGAAGACCTTGGAGATGGGATAACGGGATTAACAGGGCATCCTAGAAGACCTTGGAGATGGGATAACGGGATTAACAGGACACCCTAGAAGACCTTGGAGATGGGATAACGGGATTAACAGGACATCCTAGAAGACCTTGGAGATGGGATAACGGGATTAACAGGACATCCTAGAAGACCTTGGAGATAGGATGACTGGATTATCAGGCAACTCTAAAAGACCTTGGTGATAGTATGATGTGATGATGACGTGAGGGCTGATATCCTGAAAGGTGGGCTCTGTAGGCTGACGGAGGCCCTAGAGGTAGCTAAAAAAAACGAAAGGATTAGAAATAGCAGAGATCAGGGAACCTAAAGACTCAGGATTTGGAAAAGTACAGAGATGGATTTCAGAAATGTGGTAGTAAACATAAAACCCCGTAAAAAAACCGAAAGAGGAAGATTGGGAGACCGAAGAATATACAGTACAGATTGTATGTCCACTCCTGGCTGGTACTGGCTTGTATCCTGGACCTGCAATTACGGAGGCTACAGGGCCAGAGACTGTCCCACCAATTGGCGAAGTGATCCCAGGTCTCTAGGTTTGAATTGTGCAAAGTGTGCAAGTTTTGGTCACAAGGCGTTGATAGGGCGCCAGACAGTAAAAGCCTCAGTGGATACTAGTGCTTCGGTTTTCCTAATAAATTTTAAGGGGTTTAGACAGCTGGGGTTACGCAGAAAACTTCTACCAGTGGATTTATTAATTAGGCAAATAGTAGTCAGATGAGAATAGAGGATATGACATGGCTACTATTCAAATTGGCAAGAACAACAGGTGAGCTCATGGTGTATGTAATAAAAAGCAATATACCGTTGGCCTCAATTAAACAGATAGATGAAGAATTAGAAAGATTAGAGAAAATTGGTGAACTTAAAAAAGTTGATTATAGTGAATGGGCGACACAGACGGTATACGTGAAAAAAAGTCTAAAGAAATTCGTGTTTGTGCTGATTTTTCGACGGGTTTGAACGCGGCACTCAAAGATTATAATTATCCTATACCAACAGCAGAAGAAATATTTGCGAAGCTAAACGGAGACACAATGTTTTCGAAGATAGACCTCAGCGATGCATATTTACAAATACTGGTAGAAAAAGGAAACGTCGAAACTTTTGTGTATAAACACACATCGGGGTCTGTATAAATTTAACAGACTACCTTTTGGGATCAAGGTTGCGCCCGCCATTTTCCATCAAATAATGGATTCGATGATGGGTGGTCTAGATTTTGCCGTAGCATATCTGGACGACATCCTCATGAGAAGTACAAGTATAGCAGAACATGTGGGACATGTAAATGCAGTAGTTTCAAGAATACAGGAATTTGGATTTAAACTCAAGGAAAGCAAATGTGTTTTTTATGGAGAAAGTAAAATATCTGGGGCAGATCATCGATAAAAATGGTAGACGGCCAGACCCAGAGCGATCAGCGGCTATAAAAGACTTGCCAGCTCCGAATGATATTACCACATTTATTATGATTATAAATTATTACCAAATATACACCCTTAAAATATATGATATGCGGGCACCATTAAATGATTTATTGAAGAAAAGAAAACCATGAAAATGGACTAATAAATGCCAGAAAGCATTTGAAAAGATAAAGGAATTGTTAACTACGGAATTATTTTTAACCCACTACAACCCGAATTTAGAGATCATAGTAGCTTGTGACGCAAGTGCGTATGAAGTAGGAGCATGCATCTTACACAAAATGCCAGATGGTCAAGTAAAACCAATTGCGCATGCTTCCAGAGCACTACTTCCGGCTGAGAACTCCTCTCAGATAGAGAAACAGGCGCTAGGAATATTATTTGCGGTAGCGAAATTTCCCCGTTTTGTCCACGGTCGACATTTTAAGCCACAAACTGATCATAAGCCTCTAATTTCGATTTTTGTGTCGAAAAAGGGTTTGCCGAAGCATACAGTCAACCGATTACAGAGATGGGGTATAATACTGCTAAATTATAACTTCAGCATGGAGTACATACCATCAAATAAATTTGGCTACGCTGATGAGCTGTCCATGTTAATTCCTAAAAATGAACGAACCATTAGAAGACACAGTAATTGTCTCACTGAAGTCAGAAGAATAGTTGAAATTTACTGTGTATAATGCATCTCTGGAACTTCCATTAACTCTAGAAAAAATAAAAGAAGCCACCAAGAACAAGTATATCTTGAAAATAACCGAGAGTGACCAGTACACAACAAATGTTTTTTCGATTTGCGATACAGTATTGTTATACAGAGAACGTGTGGTGATTCCATACACACTGCAAAAGCAAATACTACAGGATTTTCATACTGGTCATCCGGGCAGCACTAGGATGAAGAGCCTAATGCACAGTTTTGTATATTGGCCGAATATGGACAAGGACATTGAGAACGCAGTGGCAAAATGTAAAGGCTGTGCCTTAGCTGCAAAGGCACCCCGATAAAATTTAATTCCTGGCCAAAAACAGACCTACCATGGTCAAGGTTACATGTGAATTTCGCAGGTCCATTGTATGGATACCCTTACATCATGGTAGTGGATGGTTTTTGGAAATGGTCTGAGATACAAAGGATAAGGAAACCGATGACGCAAAGTACTAAAGACTTCCTGATGGAATTGTTCGCAAGGATTGATGTGATAAACACAATTGTGACGGACAACGGAAGTCAATTTACGTCGAAACAATTTAAAGATTTCTTCAATGATTTGTTTAACGGCAAATCAACCCTTTATGGGTCATTTAATGCCGAAACATTAGTTGTTGTAGTATGATAGGTGGAAATTAAATCTTACTTATGATTCAGAGGAACTTTTTGACTATATCTTGTTGTATAGTTTCGTCTCTCTTAGGAATCTGAGAATATTTTAGGGTCAACCTGGTTGAAAATATCCCTTATATTATTTTCTTGATAGTGTTTTAGTCGGATCTGTTCAAGGTCTACGCAGTTTGTCAGTATATGGTGTAGTGTGTAGGGTTCTTGACATGGTATGCAGATTGGTACTTCTTCTTTCAGTAAGTTTGAGTGGGTGATATAAGGGGTGTTTTATTCGGAGTCTGGCCATTACAACTTCTTCTCTTCTTGACATCCTTTTATTGGTTTCTTTTTTCCCGATAGTTTGTGTCACTTGGTGTAGTTTATTGTCGGTACAGGAGTTCCATGACTCTTGCCAATTTTTGAGGGTATATGTATTTATTTTTGGTTTTAAATCCATATAAGGGATTTTTTCTGTTGTGGGGGTTAGTTGCTGTTTTATCGGCTTTTTCGTTCATGTGGATATCAATATGGCCTGGAATCCAACAGAAGATTATGTCTTTATTCCCTGTTAGATTGTTTATCCTATTAAGTAATTTTGTAGTCAAGGGATCTGTCATTTTTTTTTCTTTCAGTGATATAATCACTGATAAAGAGTCTGTGAGTATGAGATATTTTTGGTGTTTATTGGACGCTATAATATTTAGTGCCAAGTCAATGGCAGATACTTCTGCACTGTACACAGAAGCCCTATCTGGGTTCTATGAACGAAACAGCGAACTTTTCCCCTTATTTTATGCTATTTGCTAGAGACGTGGTCTTTCCGATAGATAATTTTCTAAGACCCAGAAGGAAATATAGTAGATAAGATCACCATAAATTGATCTTGAAGCAGCAGCGTTAGGTTTTTGCTCCGGTGAGTAGGAAAATCAGGAGAGCTCAGAAGAGGCGTAATAACAGAATAAATGAAAACAGGAAGGAAATTAACTTCCAAGTGGGTGATCCAGTATATTACAAAGTACACCTGAGGGAAGGTAAACTGGATTGGAGATGGATTCTTTTTTATAGAATAGTGGAACGGACGGGACCTGTTACTTACATAATCTGGGATCAAGTAGCAGGAAAATTAAAACGAGTACATGCTAATGATATTGTTGCGGACCCAGAATAGGTCCGAAAGAAAACTCGAATTCGGGAAATTAGTGAAACATATATATTAAACGGAAAACAAAGACAAGAGTGTTACACGTCAGCCTGACTGCTAAGTATTAGACCGGGGTGACCCAACCCAACTCAACTCCACCCCGAGTGGCATATTATCCCGGTATTCATAATAATAAGAAGAGTTCATTATAGTCCAAAAAGGGTAGGTCTCATAACAATAATGAAGATAGATAGATAGATAGATAGATAGATAGATAGATAGATAGATAGATAGATGAGAACAGATTGAGATAGATAGATAGATAGATGAGAACAGATTGAGATAGATAGATAGATAGATGAGAACAGATTGAGATAGATAGATAGATAGATGAGAACAGATTGAGATAGATAGATAGATAGATGAGAACAGATTGAGATAGATAGATAGATAGATGAGAACAGATTGAGATAGATAGATAGATAGATGAGAACAGATTGAGATAGATAGATAGATAGATGAGAACAGATTGAGATAGATAGATAGATAGATGAGAACAGATTGAGATAGATAGATAGATAGATGAGAACAGATTGAGATAGATAGATAGATAGATAGATAGATAGATAGATAGATAGATAGATAGATAGATAGATAGATATGAATAGGCTGGGATAGATAGATATGAATAGGCTGGGATAGATAGATATGAATAGGCTGGGATAGATAGATATGAATAGGCTGGGATAGATAGATAGATAGATAGATAGATAGATAGATAGATAGATAGATATGAACAGACTTAGATAGATAGATAGATAGATAGATAGATAGATATGAACAGACTTAGATAGATAGATAGATAGATAGATAGATAGATAGATAGATAGATAGATATGAACAGACTTAGATAGATAGATAGATAGATAGATAGATAGATAGAACAGACTTAGATAGATAGATAGATAGATAGATAGATAGACAGATATGAACAGACTTAGATAGATAGATAGATAGATAGATAGATATGAACAGACTTAGATAGATAGATAGATAGATAGATAGATAGATAGATAGATAGATAGAACAGACTTAGATAGATAGATAGATAGATAGATAGATAGATAGATAGATAGATAGATATGAACAGACTTAAATAGATAGATAGATAGATAGATAGATAGATAGATAGATAGATAGATAGATCAGTCAGTTAAGTGTCATACGTGATACACGCTTGGGCGATTATGTCACGAAAGAGACATGACTGACTGGGCAGAAGGTTATCCCGCAATAGGTTGGTATTACTTCCTTCGGTAGACTGTTTGCCATCCAAGGCTATAGAACCCAATCTGTTTGCCATCCAAGGCTATAGAACCCAATCTGTCCTGATAATTAATACATAACTGAAGGGAAGAGACAGATTAAGACCTTTCCCGACGGTATTTGTGCGTAAGTGAATGCAAGGAATTCGACTGGAATTCAAACTCGGTTTCCCGATTTCTCGTTCCGAGCCGATACCCACTGCACCACACCACGCCTGAGATATAGATTTAAATATTTAGACAATTGTTGTGGACCCAGAATAGGTCCGGAAGAAAACTCGAACTCGGGTATTAGTGAAACATATTTTAAACAGAAAATAAATACAAAAATGTTACACGTCAGTCTCACTGCCAAGTATTAGACGGGGGTGACCCAACCCAAGTCAACTCAACCCCGAGAAGCATATTCTCCCGGTATTCATGATGAGAGGAAGAGTTCATTATAGTCCAAAAAGGGTAGGTCTCATAACAGATATAAAATTAGCTGAGATAGATGAATGGGACGGAGCTAAGGAGAGGAGAGGAGAGGAGAGCGAAAAGAGGAGTTGAACCCGAAGAATTAGAGTTTGAGTTTGAGTTTTAACAGCATATCAACATCTCTGTGGGTCATTTAATGCTAAAAAGGTGATCTTTTAATGTATTTTTTTAATGTTTAGTTGTTTTGAGAAGGTTGATTTAGTCCGTTCTTAATGAAAAAATTTTCGTTTTTATTCTTTTTTATTTTAAAAAAAATTGAAAATGTCCTCTAGTATTGTATTCAAAAATGTTTTGCTGAGAAGAATGTTTTCCTTCAAAAATGTATATTTTTTTCTATAAAAGTCCATTTTTATGTATATGTTTCTATAAAAGTGTATTTTTATACTTTCATAATATTTTGACCCCAGTTTGGGGGTTAACTATTTGCCCATAGCTGGGACCCTATAAGGTGCTACCACTCCGGGTTAGGGTGGACCTGGGAATAACAGCAATTAAGAGGTGGTTCCATGCTCCTCACAATCTCCCAATTAGAGGCCTTGCTGTCGGATGCAGTTTACCGTCATGCCCAGGACTAGAAGAATTATAGAATGATAGAGAAGAAGTGGGGGAGGAAATTAGGATTACCCCAGAGTGTTTGGAGAGAATAAAAAGGATCAACAATCGTGGATTTAGATGCCTTGAGGAAAGTAAGGAAGCTGATGATGCACTGAAGATGAGTAGTGAAGGGCCAGATAGTTGGAAAGAGAAGGATGAGATTCCGGTTTTCTTCTTCTATGTGCACTGTCCTTTCAGAGCGTAGGCGATCATGGCTTTCCACATCTCCCTATCCCTGGTGGCTCTTAGCACGCCTTCTCCTGTTACACTATGCAACCCTCGTTCAGTCATCCACCTGATCAGGTCCTTCAAATATGTTATCCGCTGCTTTCCCCTGTCTCTTTTCTCCTCTATCTGGCCTGTTAGTATCAGGTTCTCCAAGCCCTCTTTTCTCATTACATGTCCCAGGAACTTCATCTGTCTCTTCCTGATGCTCAGTATTAATTTCCTTTTCTTTCACATCCTTTCCAAAAGCTCATCATTGTTCACATGCTCGATCCATGATATTCGCAGCATCCTTCTGTAGAACCACATTTCAGTTGCTTCAAGTTTTTCCTTCATCTTTGATGATATTGTCCAGCATTCACTGCCATATTGAAGACCTGACATCACATAGCTCTTCAGTACACTTTTCTTTGTTTCTAGCGAAATTGTCATGTTTCTATTCGCCCAGCTGAAAGAACGGTTAGAAACCGTAAGAGCATCCAAGTCAGTAGAATTACCGATAAAGCCACGACTGAGAGGGACAGTGAGAACTAAGGTCCAAGAATAGAGAAAATAAAAAGATTGATAAGATGCAGAAGAGCCTGAGAAGTGGGCCAGACTGCGGTGGTCGGTGTTAACGGCCCATGTGGAATGACCCCCATGCATACGTGGTGCCGCTGGCTGTGGACCGAATCATTTTTTTTCAGGTAATTACGCAATTCAATTACTATAAGAACAACGACAGAAAGAAATTTAGGAATACAAGTGGACCCTCATTTTTAGCTCGTCGCAGATATGAACAAGAAAGGACCCCCTTTCGCTGTCGCTGATGCCGATTTTGACAGTAAATGACTGGGAACGCAGCGAAAATACTGTATTTAAAAAGACCAATGAGGTAGTCATGACTAGATCAAAATGGTTAATAACCTTAGTGATAGACGTACAATCCTACGAAGAGTTATTGGCTCGTCCAGAAATTGAAATAGCAGTACCCGATAAAGCTGGAACACAAGTAACTCAGGATTACCTACAGAGTGAATATAATAGGCATTATGGTCTCTTATATTTAACAATATGTTTATATATATATATATATATATATATATATATATATATATATATATATATATATCCGAATGAATAGAGAACGAAGAAATATTTTTTTTACAACGTCCAAAACATTAATTTAAAACAGTGCCCGATTATATAGAGCTGTGAATATTTATTCTAAATTATATTTTAGAACATGTACAATTTTTTCCATATATCCACTACAAATCGTACATTTGTTTCGACATTGAAACTACAATATCTCATCAGGTGGTGTGGACAGGAATGGAAAGCCTCTTTTCTTATATTTGGTGAGATGTATGTGGGATGTTGGTGGGGGTTAGTGATAAGGGAACAAGTCTTGTGAATTGTCCGTTTGAATTTTGAAGAAAGTGGTGCGGGTAGTGAACACACCTGATGAGTGAGTGTCTTGGAATCCTGTAGACAGATTTAATATTAGCAGATAGGATTGTAAGTTTTATGATCTTTATCCTTTGGGTTTCTTAGAGGAGCAGACTAGGGAGGTGTAAGGGGTGGGATTGGACTTACTGGTTATTTGTACAACTATAGAATATTTTTGTATTTAAGCACAGTTCTTATAATTAATCTAATTTTGTATATTTAGCCTTAATTTTGGATTATTAAATTTTTAGATTATTAAATTTTAAATTACAAATTAGATCACAGTTTGTGGTGTGTAATAAGTAAGATTTAATGTAAGAGGTAAAATTTAATGTTAGTATTTAAGGTAATGGGTAAGTAGTTAATGGGTGCGTATATATATATATATATATATATATATATATATTGATTGACTGATTGATTATTGTTTAATACTTAGTTTGTGGTCCTAATAGGGTGAAACCAGTACACATTTGTATTAAAAAGTGTTCAATAAAATTATATTGTAGAACTTTTGAATATTTTCAATTTTTAAACGAGTTATTTTGCTAGACAAGTTTCTACCATCATTGGTGTCTTCAGGTGATTTTTAATAATTTTACCTTTTACCGTTTTCTTTTTAAGAACGCTCTTGTAACGGTGTTTTATTTGAACGTTCACATGGCAGGGAATTGTTGAACGCGCATTGTTTAAATTCAAACGGATTGTGACTTTTTCATCCATGTTTGTATGAACCTAAGAGGTATTTCTTAATGTGGATGCATTTAGTCATACTTTCTGTTCTTTCATTTAACAGTTCGTCTTTATTTGGGTATGTCATAATTTCTATTTGTTTTTCTTGGCACAGTCTACATATTTGTCCACCGTTGTAAGGCTTGGCTGTATTTACAATGAATCACGTTATGCCTGGGTCTTTTCCATATTTTGATTTTAAGTGGTTTAAATTAATGGATATATATATATTAAACAGTTTAATATTTACTTTTTATAAAAAGTGCTCAATGCAGAAGTACACCATTTTTTATTTTAAATATTAATAACTATTATTATAACAATGATATCTATATATCTATCTATCTATCTATCTATCGCAATCTGTTCTCATCTATCTATCGCAATCTGTTCTGTCTATCTATCGCAATCTGTTCTCATCTATCTACTCATAATCTGTTCTCATCTATCTATCTATCTATCTGTCTGTTCTCATCTATCTATCTATCTATCTATCTATCTATCGCAATCATTCATCTATCTATCTATCTATCTATCTATCTGTCTGTTCTCATCTATCTATCTATCGCAATCATTCATCTATGTCTGTCTGCGTCTGTTTCTCATCTATCTATCTATCTATCTATCACCAATCTGTTCTCATCTATCTATCTATCTATCTATCGCAATCTGTTCTCATCTATCTATCTATCTATCTGTCTGTCTGTCTCATCTATCTATCTATCTATCTATCACCAATCTGTCTCATCTATCTATCTATCTATCTATCGCAATCATTCATCTATCTATCTATCTATCTATCTATCTATCGCAATCTGTTCTCATCTATCTATCCATGCATAAATCTCTGTTCTCATCTATCTATCTATCATAATCTGTTCTCATCTATCTATCTATCTCATAATCTGTTCTCATCTATCTATCTATCTATCATCTAATCTATTTCTCATCTATCTATCTATCTATCGTAATCTGTTTCTCTATCTATCTATCTATCTATCTATTAATCTGTTCTCATCTATCTATCTATCTATCTATCATCAATCTGTTCTCATCTATCTATCTATCTATCTATCTATCACTAATCTGTTCTCTATCTATCTATCTATCTATCTATCTATCATCATCTGTTTCTGTCTATCTATCTATCTATCTATCTATCATCATCTGTTCTCTCCATCTATCTATCTATCTATCTATCGTAATCTGTTCTATCTATCTATCTATCTATCTATCTAATCTATTTCTATCTATCTATCTATCCACTCGTAATCATTCATCTATCTATCTATCTGTCTGTCTGTTCTCATCTATCTATCTATCTATCTATCATCAATCTGTTTCTCATCTATCTGTCTGTCTATCATAATCTGTCTCCATCTATCTATCTATCTATCTATCTATCATCAATCTCTGTTTCTCATCTATCTATCTATCTATCATCTATTTCTCATCTATCTATCTATCTATCTATCATGTTTGTTCTCATCTATCTATCTATCGTAATCTGTTCCTCATCTATCTATCTATCGTAATCTGTTCTCATCTATCTATCTATCTTAATCTGTTCTCATCTATCTATCTATCGCAATCTGTTCTCTCATCTATCTATCTATGTACGTCTGTTTCTCTATCTATCTATCTATCGCAATCTGTTCTCATCTATCTATCTATCATAATCTGTTTCTCCATCTATCTATCTATCTATCTGTCCCTGTTTCTCATCTATCTATCTATCTATCTAAAATCTGTGTATATAAACTCTGTCTATCTTTTCTCATCTATCTATCTATCTATAAAATTTACAATACTTCTGAAAGATCAGCTAAAAGGTCCAGACAAAAATTGATTGAATCCTTATGAGCGAAGCCTTGAGGTCAGTTTCTGATAAGTATTATGAACATTTTTTACATTCTTGAGAAGAATATTATTCCCTGTGACATCGGTTGAGCATTTTATTGACTTAATTCTGCTAACCTTGCACATTTTGCGAATATCAATAGGTGATTACTTACACACACACACACACACACACACACACACACACACACACACACACACACACACACACTTATTTATAAATGGAACTTTGTCTGTGTGTGTGTGTCCGTTACCTATAGACTCCGAAACGGCTGAACCGATTTTCTTGAAAATTTACACAGATTGTACTATAAGCGTCTGCGAGTGTTCTTAGCTAGGTTTTGTGTTGAGGTACCCCCGATAACTATCGAAAATAGATAATCCAAAAAATCGAGTTATAGAAGAAGTGGTCCGATTTTAATCAAATTTGATACACTCATAGACAAAGACATAAGAAACGATATTCAGAAGTTTCAAGGTTGCAGTTCTTACAATAGTGCAGAAAATTTGATGTCGATACCAGGAAATCAAAATTTGACTTACATCCATTTATTTTTCTTTCAGTCTACGGTTTCGCTTTAACTGGAAACAACTATTGCTTTTTAGACTTTCGTGCCAACGTCCAAAGAGTCTGAGCTCCAGGACCATGGATTAGTTTAATATTTTCATTACACCCGAGCAACGCCGGGCCATACTGCTAGTATATATATATATATATATAGTCATTCGCACACAGATCTGTTTCGCTGTATCATAGCTCATCAATACGGTTAGACTTCGATTGCTTTTAACCCAGGATTGAAACCTGACCGAATTGGCGCCAGTCGCCAATTCTACCTCTGGGCTATGGGCGTTCGGTAGAAGAAGGCAGACTTTTTAGCGTGTATATTATCATTATACACGCCCAATAACCAGAGTGC
>JBBBDQ010001084.1:6865000-6882500 GCA_037127315.1 Ascarosepion bandense | reverse complement strand
TCTACCAGAAAAAAGCAAATTACTTCTGAAATTTGGATATTTCCTTTATTAATGACTAGCAGTATAGCCCGGCGTTGCTCGGCTGTAATAAAAGCTTTAAAACATGGTCCTGGAGCTCAGACTCTTTGGACGTTGGCACGAAATACTAAAATGCGGTTGTTGTTTCCAGTTAAAGCGAAACCGTAGACTGAAAGAAAAATGAATGGATGTAAGTCAATTTTTGATTTTCTGGTATCGATATCAAATAAGTTTTTTTCGTTGTAACCTGAATTTTGAAGGCTAAATAAGTCCTCTGAGTAAATGGTATCATGGCTGAGACTAAGAACTACAATTATACCTACTTAGAGCCAAACGCGAAGCAAAAACTAAAATAAAAGGGCTGAAGAAAATATAGACATACAGGCAGATAAACAGACACACATACAAATAACTTGCCTTTTATATATATATATTATCGATTTTCTGCACTATTATAAGAACTGCAGCCTTGAAACTTCTGAATATCGTTTCTTATGTCTTTGTCTATGTGTGGATCAAATTTGATTAAAATTGGACCACCCCTTCTATAACCCGATTTTTTCGATTATCGATTTTCGATATTTATTTGGGGTACCGCGACACAAAACCTAGCTAAGAACACTCGCAGACGCTTATAGTACAACTGTGTTCATTTTCAAGAAAATCGGTTCAGCCGTTTCGGAGTCTATAGGTAACGGATACACACACACACAGACAAAGTTCCATTTATAAATAAGTTTAGATATATGCTTGATATTTTACAATTATTGTGGATTTCAAAATAAATCTTCTAATTCTAAAGATTTTATCATAGACTGTATGTTAATTTTGTACAGGTCTGTCAGAAATTTATGCATGTAGATGCAAAAAAGAAACAATAAAATTAGTGGATGAGAATATATATATAACATTTAAATAAATAAAGATTATGTCGTATTTAATGCTTTTTCCTACAATTTAAGCAGTCCAACACGGTAAGAAAAACGCCAAGCCAGACCAACAAAAAAGATGAACAGAATAAAATAAAAATCGAACTAAAAAGCAATTTATCGACTCAGTTGAGTGCCATACATGAAACACGCTTGATCGATCATATTCCGAAAGAGACATAACTGACTGGGCAGAAGATTATCCCGCAGTACGTTGCCATTATTTTCCGGGGCAGACTGGTTGCCAGCCAAGGCTATAGAACCCAATCTGTCTTGTTATTTAACCCATAACTAGAGGGAGAAGAGATGTATTATATTATTCCGTAGTAATAAGTGGGGAATCAGTTTATTCCTTCATAACAATAGAAAACCGATCCCCCACTTTATGACCAGTATAAGTTTTCATTATGTTTCCAACTTTATATATTTATTCAGTCCGTCAAGTGCCATACGTGAAACACGCTTGGTCGATCATTTCTCGAAAGAGATATGACTGACTGGGCAGAAGATTATCCCGCAGTTGGTTGCTATTGTTTTCTGCAGTATAATGGTTGCCAGCCAAGGCTATAGAATCCAATCTGTCTTGTTATTTAACCCATAATTGGAGGGAAGAGAAGGATTAATACCTTTCCCAAGGGTATTTGCGCCTAAGTGAATGCATTGAATTCAACTGGAATTCGAACTCGGATCCCCGATTTTTCGTTCCACTGCACCACAACGCATATCTTACGCTTACATTAAAAAGCAAAAAAAGAAATCAAACCTCCCCAATAAAAAGAAAATCAGCCGACCACAAATTAAAAAGAAGTCATCACAATAAAAGCAATCAGAAACAACTAATTAGCGATAGATCACTCCCACAAAAAAATATTAAATTACACCAAGCAGTATATAAATAAATAATAATAAAAAAAGAAACAGGACATAACTGCAGACGAAAAAATTAGCCCTGACGAGTGATGACCTCATAACGGTGTCCTCACGAAACATTTCGAAGTCGACATGCACCTGCTCAGTTAAGTGACAAACTTATCTACATTAATCCTATTATTAACACTTTACCTATACCTCGAATTCGAGCGCTTTAACTTAAAAAAATCCATTTGCCAAAATACCTTTTTATCAGTAAAACTACGGAAAAAAAAATCGACTAAAACAAAAATATAGTTTTTTTTTTAATCATGCTGTTCCTCTCCTCGGATTATCTGAGAATATTTACATACATATACTTTTTTTAATTCATTTGTTTAAACATTATTTTTTAATGAACACTCGTATTTAAGTAGATACTATATTTTCTATAATTTAGCAGTATATATATTTTTATATCTACTGGTCTGAATAACCGAGAAATCTTGTTAGGAAAATATGCGGCTTCTGGTAAGATTCGAACCTGCGTCCCCTAGGAGAAACCGTCAATTAATTTGACGTATCTTAAACCGTTTGACCACAAAGAATATGTAGAGGACGTATGTTCGACTCCTCTCCTTTCTTAACAAGATTTCCCGATTATTCAGGCCTATACATGTAAAAAACATACTGTTTAATCTATATATATAAAAGGTAAGATGTTTGTGTGTTCGTATGTCTGTCTGTTCGTATGTCCTTTATACAAATCCACAATTTTTATCCGATTCTCACCAAACTTCACAAAAATATTTTTTAGGCTTCCGGTCAGGTCATAGGCTACTTATCTTTTCTGATTTTTAAAAGATATTGAAAATCGATACCCCAATATCCTACTGGGTCTGATCAAAATCAGGTTTTTAGCCCTTTTATTTTGGTTTTTACAAAGACAATTCTAAAAAAGTTTAAAAATCAAACTCATATGCATATATGAGAAATCCTATTAAATAAAAACTGGCATACAAGTTTTTTCTTTAAAAAAAAAATTTAGGCCGTGAGGTGAAAAATTTTACTGTTTGATATATAAAAGGAGCGTCTATTCAAATACGAGTATTCATTAAAATTAATGTTTAAAGTGATAGAAACATGTGGGATTAATAAAAATCGAGTCTAAAAATTCTCTTTGTTTGTGTTTGGATACGAAACTACGAGGGTCGTTCAAAAAGTTCTAAGCATCAGCCAGAAGGATACGAAACTGCGGGCATATATGAGAACCTTTCAGAGATCTCTGAGGGGAGAAATTTTGCTTTAAAGCTTGAACCATCTGTCACTTTATGACCAACGTGGTACAGAAGCACGTGGCTAAACTGTAGCTCTCTTTACCCTAAGGGATACAAGTTCGTTTCCTGTCGAAAAGCGCAATTTCTTTAAAAACGACCGACTGGGGGAGGGGATTTTATTAATTTTTTTATTTAATGTTTTTCAGTATTCGAACATGTTTCCTTTTTTCTGGAGATAAGTAATGTAAAAATGTTCCATAATTTTTGACTTTCCAAACGCTTAAGAGAGGCACTATTTATCAAACAATTTTTCTCCTACTATTAATCTTACATTATTTAACGGTGGAAATGGAATTTTGAAAGATTAAAAAAAAAATAAAAATAGACAGACGCTTACTCGATATCCGGTTTTGCGCTTCACGTGATAACTTGTAATAAAACGTTCCTTTTCAAAAACACAATAATTACGTTGCAGTCGAAACACGAGAATAAAATAACAACATTGGAAAAACATCTTTGAAAATGGCAAGTGAAGTGGCTGAAAGCGCTTGGAATGTCAATACTTATCGAGTATTTTTACATTCTTTATCTCCAGAAAAAAAGGAAACATGTAAGAACACTAGAAAAATTAAAAAATAATAAAATTTTCCTTGTCGATCGTTTTTAACGAAACATGTTAAAAAAAAGAAAGACTGCTGCTTATATATATATATATATATATATATATATATATATATATATATATATATATATATATTCATCAGCAGAGGGATCTATTTCGTAGCTCATCAGTACGATTGGACATCCTATTGCTTCTAGCCAGGATTGAAACCCGGCCGAATTGACGTCAGACGACAATTCTACCTCTGAGCTATGGACGTCGGTACAGAACGGTGAACTTTGGCGTGTTTACAATGTAAATATACTAACTGAGAGTGTTCAAATCCATTACTGAATGAACGATAACTAGATACTTGAATTACTACTGTTTTTTTTTCAAAGTCTACCATTCCTCCATAGTGCTCAGTCATGGTATGAGAGCGTAAATAGTCATCTGCAGATAACTATTATTATTGTGTTATCGTCATTCCTCAGAGATATCACAATAATATATGTTTGGATACGAAACTACGAGCGTCATTCAAAAAGTTCTAAACATCACCCAGAAGGATACGAAACTGCAGGCATATACAAAGCCTGGCGTAACTCTGCTCGGTTAAGTGACAAACTTCTCTACACTAATTCTATTAATGCTCTAACTCTATCTCGATATCGAGCATTTATGATAAAAATCTGCTTGCCTAAAATGCCTTTTTACCATTAAACCAATAACAAATAAAAAAAACAAAAACAAAAAAAACAAAAAAAAAACGCACTAATCCTCGTCACAACTCAGCACTATATGAATAGAATAAGTAAACAGGTAGGAAAAAGGTGTCTTCAGTCTAACGTTTCACATTAATAACCTTCTTTAGAGATTTTTTAAAAGACAAATGATTAAAAAAATAAAAAGAAACACTATATATATATATATATATATATATATATATATATATATGAATAGAATAAGTAAAGAACAAGAAAAAGTGTCTTTAATCTAAAGTTTCACATTAATAAGTTTCTTCAGAGAATTTTTAAAGACAAATGATTTAAAAAATAAAAATAAATAAAAAGAAACACTATATATATATATATATATATATATATATATATAAGAAAAATTAAGGCAGACACGTTATTTCATGGTGAATTGGGGCTATAGGCCTATTTCAGGCGAACCATCATCAGCTTCCGTCTTTATTTAACAAAGGATTTTACAGAAAATCATTTTACATTTTGTGTAAAATCCTTTTTTACATAAAGACGGAAGCTGATGATGGTTCGCCTAAAATAGGCCCACACTTCCCATCACCATGAAATAAGGTGTTGCCTTAATTTTTCTTATAATTGCTCTATATGTATTTATATGCATATAAGTTTAGAGCTCTCTTAGAGAGTTATTCTACCACTGTATGTACAGGATACTCCTTTGGATTCTTCTATCCCCACACTGCATGCTTATATATATATATATATTCTTTTTATATATAGTTATATTCTTTTTATTTACTTTTTTGAATTTTGAATTTTTTAAAATTAAAAAAAAATTTATATATGAATAGAATAAGTAAAGAACAGGTAAGAAAAAAGTGTCTTCAATTCTTTCACATTAATAAGCTTCTTCAGAGATATTTTTAAAGACAAATGATTTTTGCAGAATTTTTGTTTTATTAAATTTGTTATTTATTTTCATTTATTTAATTTTTTTATAACGCTTCACATTAATAAGCTTCTTCAGAGATTTTTTAAAGACAAATAATTTTTGCAGAATTTTTATTTTTTTAAATATTTTACTTATTTTTATTTAATTTTTTTATAACGCTTCAAAGCTTCTTTAGAGATTTTTAAAAGACAAATGATTTTTAGAAAAATAAATAAATAAAAATAAATAGAGACACTATAAATATATATACATAGAAAAAAATTATCATGTCGATTTCGACGTATGTGAAGCTAACAACAATTTTGAACTGAACAGCTAGACCACCAAAAAATAAGGCGATAATATCACTAAGAGGCAAGGATTAACGGGGATTAAGAGAGAATGTGAAAACATTAGAAGAACCCGGAAATCTAATCCTAAACAGCAAAAAAGGGATAAACTACTCTACTTTTGTTCAGTAAACAGGACAGAAGTGTGAACCGGGCGATAGGAGAACCTATAAAGCGAAACTTTTTCTGATTTCGTAATTGTACGCAGCTATCAATAATACAAACAAAAGTTGATATTTCTAAATAAAATCTAAGCACTGTTTAAGAAGTCAGGGATGGATTTGATGCACTTTTTGTGTGAGGAACAAGTCGACTTCAGAAAGTAATGTCAACACTGCAGAAAAATCTTTTGCTTAGTAATTCATGGATCAAAATCTTTTGCTTAGTCATTCATGGATCGAAATGTTTTGCCTAGTCAGTCATGGATTAAAATTTATTGCCTAGTAAGTCATAGATCAAAATCTTTTGCTTAGTCATTCATGAATCAAACTCTTTAGCCTAGTCAGTCATGGATTAAAATCTTTTGCTTAGTAAGTCATAGCTCAAAATCTTTTGTTTAGTCATTCATGAATCAAAATCTTTTGCCTAGTCAGTCATGGATCGAAATCTTTTGCTTGGTCTTTCAGGGATCAAAATTTATTGCCTAGTCAGTCATGGATCAAAGTCTTTTGCCTAGTCAGTCATGGATCAAAATTTATCGCCTAGTCAGTCATGGATCAAAATCTTTTCCCTAATCAGTCAGGGATCAAAATTTATTGCCTAGTCAGTCATAGATCTAGATTGAAAGAGACATAATCTGCGATGTGTGTATTACGTATGAAACTCAACTGACTGACTGACTGACTGACTGGGTTGTAGAAAATACAGCAAAACGTTACTTTGGGGTTAAGAATCTTTGCTGTTTTTACCTTTTTTGAATTTGAATGTATAGAGTAGGAAATGTCACACAGTCGTAATTTATTTCAATATGAATTCTGTTTTCGTCTTTTCTCTTACCTTTGGAATGTATACTGATCAGTAGAATGCCGTTGACGGACGGTGCGACGGTCCCAGGCATCCATATTGGGAGGACATCCAATCAAAGAGTGGAATAAAAATCTAGTTCAATAATTAATTTGAATAAAGTGTTTATTTCATGTTTCATCTCTTTTTACATATTCAAAATGTCTTCCTTTCTCACATTTCTCAGTACGAGGCCATATACCACACCCCTCCAGAATACTTGAAACTTAGGGGCATAAAATCAAGGCGTTGGCACATCACCAAACCTCTGCATGGCACTGGTTGCTTTATATATGCGTCCTGTAGTCAATGCCATATCAGCACATAATGTAAATAATTTTGTTATTCTCATCGCCTAACTTTTTTTTGTTTTACGTTAAGCTGTTCTACAGTAAATAAGAGATGAGGCTTTGATTACAGCGTCTATTCTTTCCGGACAAACATAATATATTATAGAGACTGAAAAGTTGTCTTCTGGGGTTGCTCTACTTGAAGAGTAGAGTTTTTGTTTTTTGGATGAAAGTAGTTGGTTGAGGAAACAAATAAAAAACAGTGTACCATTCCGTTTTTCTTTTCCTCCATTGTTTAATTTTTTAAATTTTTATCTATTTGTTTTTTTAGGAGGATATGACACTTTTAATGTAGAGGAGAATCAATCATTCCCATTTACAAAAAAAAAAAAAAAAAAAAAAGGCTTCGGCCTTTCCTTAAAAGAGAGAAAACGATATAGAAATAGAAAATGGCCGACATCGATAAATAGTACTTTCTTGCAGCTAGGGAATTGCTTTTCAAAAACAAAATGATATTTTTTTTCTGAGGAGTTACAGAGAACGGCCATTGAGTAACAATGAATCGTGCCAAGGACTTCAACGTTGGGACTTTTTTCACAAAACAGTAATTAGAGAGAAACATCAAAAGGTCCAAAGATTTTCGAATATTTAAGACAGTCCTTCATTTCGAAGTTAAACGCATAACGTTAATTTTTTTTTCAGCGTTTCTTTCCCATGTGAGTATAAATACACGTTCCTTAGAATTTCTGCATTTGCGTTAAAAAGTTCCCTAAAGAACGAAACATCACTATAAAAGGATTTTTCTCTAGTTATCTCTTTTATTAATATATAGGGATCGATTTGTTGCACTTTTTGTATGAGGAACAAGACTAATGCAGAAAGAAATGTAAAGTTACTGTAGAAAAATCTTTTACCGAGTCAGTCATGGATCAAAATATTTTGCTTAGTCAGTCATGGATCAAAATATTTTGCTTAGTCAGTCATGGATCAAAATATTTTGCTTAGTCAGTCATGGATCAAAATATTTTGCTTAGTCAGTCATGGATCAAAATATTTTGCTTAGTCAGTCATGGATCAAAATATTCTGCTTAGTCAGTCATGGATCAAAATCTTCTGCTTAGTCAGTCATGGATCAAAATATTTTGCCTAGTCAGTCATGGATGAAAATCTTTTGCCTAGTCAGTCATGGATCAAAATCTTTTGTCTGATCATTCGTCCATTTTACAACATCTATAATAACATTCCTGTCTGTCGAAAAATAATGATCGACACCACAACTATCCTACATCAAGAAAACAACAAATGCAAACTACAGACCCTCGAGGCAATATTCATTAACAAACTTAAGCCATCAATTAATCAGCTATGACGACTATAGTAATGTTTTAAAATGTTTATAGAAAGAACAGTTTTTACATGTTTAATACGTGCATAACCGTGATATTACAACATAAAAAAATTCCATAGTGGAAAATTTTCTCGTTATAATGAACGCTAAGCATAACTGTCAACAGTTACATTTGAAGTAAAAAGAAAAATGTCTAAGTGGATTTGAAGTTAGAATTGCGATGAGATATAGTGTCAGCCATACTTTTCGTTCTAGCAATGCAACCGGTTCTCAAGGTGACAAACAACAAGAAAAAGAAAATTGATTCAAAACATAAATTTTGTAGTTGGTGGACAAAGGATCCCTACCGTATAAGAAAAATTAGTGAAAAGTTTAGGACAGTTTTATGATCAATCCTTGAAAGATATCAACCAAGTGAAAGAAACTTCCAGATCATTACAAGAACATCTCTAAAATAAAACTACAAAGCATGTACTCATTCCAATGCTACTATGGCCCCTACTTGTATACGAATTTGGAACAAATGGAGTCAGTGGAAAGAAAGATAAACAAATATATCCGAAAATGGTTGGGTTTACCTCCAGTTTGTCTGATATTGCATTGTACTGCAGACAAGCAAAGCTAAAGTTGCCATTTAAATCAGTTGTTGTGGTACAGTGGATATCGGTTCGGAACGAGAAACCGGGGAGCCGAGTTCGAATTCCAGCTGAATCCATTGTATTCACTTACGCGCAAATACCCTTGGGAAAGGTATTAATCCGTCTCTTCCTTCCAGTTATGGGTTAAATAGTAGGACAGATTGGGTTCTATAGCCTTGGTCGGCAACCAGTCTACCGCAGAAAGCAATGGCAACCTACTGCGGGGTAATCTTCTGCCCAGTCAGTCATGTCTCTTTCGAGACATGATCGCCCAAGCGTGTATCACGTATGGTACTTAACTGACTGAATGTATACAAGACTTGAGAAATCAGAGAAAGGAATTGTAGAGTTGAGGTAGGTTTCGCAGAGAGCTATTATGTCAGGGGACCTTTCGTAGAGAAACGATTCCACACTGCAAACGTTGGTACAGTTACCGCGAACGTTAGAGGAAGAGATGTTTTTTGTTTGGCTGGTTTAGTTTGATATCTTGATTGTGTATTGACATTATTTAAGAGTTATTTTGTTAACGAGATTCTAGAGTAGCAGTGCCAGTTGGTCGTCAAACGCAACATGTGCGGGAAGAGAACTGACACAGACTGCAGCTTATAATGTGGCTTCAAAGTTGCCCACCGGAGGCACTTGCAGGGAGACCCATCCAAACGTGACATGGTACTACAAGAACCCCGATATTATTCAGCTGTTGATCAGAGCCGCCTCTCAAGACGCTACACAAGAATTTGGGCTTCAGACTACCAGTCGGAAACAGCAACTAGAAAACTGCAAACCCGGTACCCTCAGCATGAAGAAACATTGCTAACATCCACAAACATTTTTTAAAAAAAAAGAAGAAATCGCGACAACACCACTATGAAAACCTAAGAGTTTGAATTTGAGTTTAAGTTTTGTTTAACGGCATATCAACACCTCTGTGGGTTATTTAATGCCAAAAAAGTGATGTCTTAAGGTACTTTTTAATGTTCGATTATAGTGAAAAGGTAGATTTAGTCAGATTTTAATGACAAGTTTTTGTTTTTATTATTTTATTTTAGAAAACTCAAAATGTCTTCAAGTTTTGTATTCAAAAATGTTTTGCTGAGAATATTTTTTCCTTTCAAAAATGTATATTTTTCTATAAAAGTTTATTTTTATGCATATGTTTATACAGTATAACCCGGATATAAGAAACCTGGATATAAGGAAACCCCGATATAAGAGCGATTATCACTGGTTCCAACTTAGTGCGTGTGGTAATTGTATATAAAATAGACCAACCCCGGATATAAGAGAAACCCGGATATAAGATGATTTTTTTTTAAATCCACCCCAGACAACTCTCATATTTAAGGCTTACACTATATAAAAGTGTATTTTTATACTTTCATAGTGTTTTGACCCCAGTCTGGGGGTTAACTATTTGCCCATAGCTCCGGGTCAGGGTGGACGTGACAACAACAGCAGTTAAGAGGTGGTTCCATGCTCCTCACAACCTCCCAATCAGAGGCCTTGCTGCCGGATGCAGTTTACCGTCATGCCCAGGACCTAAAGATATCGGGCACCCCTTCCTAAACAAGAAATAAGGGATGAGTCTCTACGCCTGTTCAATGGGAGGGGAGGGCGCAACGACCGGGCGATAGGAGAGTCTATCTCCTCCTATTGAAAAAGAATACTAAGTTTTAACAATGTGAGCCAGAAAAACTAATCCATTACTGATTCAATAAAGGACTAAAAAAGAAAAAAAAAACAAACAGATAAAGTACTATCTCTAAAAATTTTTTAAAAAAAAATCCAATGAGTAAAGAAATTATTTATCATATTACAAAATTTAACATTGAACAAAATAAACAATTAGCATTTAAATAATATAAAAGTTAAAACTCAAACTCTCAGACAAATTTTAAAATATGTCCCCGTCCAAATTAAAAATGTTACTTGCAGACGTTAAATAAGAAACTTATCATAACACGATCCCCAGGCGTAGCCGAGCCAATCCTTTCTAAACCTCGACTAATTCGCCCACACTGTGTTTGTTTGATTTCGAACCGTCCGAAGCAAGACTACCTGTTATCAACGGGCTAGATCAGTCCAGACTCGCGTGGGGACAGCATATAGTTCTCCGGTTTCCGGTAGTCAGCGAGCGGAATATAACCAATTAAACACGACGACGGCACGGATGTAGATTAGTAATCTATATATAAACGTGACTATAGTATAGTACCTTTTTGTTTTCGTCTTTGTCTTCTATCCCTCCCCTTGAAAATTAAAAATTAAAAATTAAAAGCAATAAAATTGTTGAACTTCCCCTTCCCCTCTCTTGTGTTATGTAGTTTCTTTCATTTCCTGATCACGTGGGTTGTTTTAATTACCTTTTTATATGGCGTTTTTTTTTTCTTTTCCTTTTTAACCAGTTTTCCCTGACGATCCGTTTAGGAGAAACCTAGGTAGGTTCGTCTGACTCATTATGTGCTATCAAGAAAAGAGGCTTTCCATTCCTGTCTACACCACCTGATGAGACATTGTAGTTTCAATGTCGAAACAAATGTACGATTTGTCGTAGATATGAAAAAAAATACATGTTCTAAAATATAATTTATAATAAATATTCACAGCTCTATATGTTATATATTGAGCACTGTTTTAAATTAATGTTTTGGACGTTGTAAAAAAAAATTTTTCTTCGTCCCTTATTCACTCGGATATATATATATATATATATATATATATATATATATATATATATATGGAAATTTGTCTGTGTGTGTGTGCGTCTCTGTGTGTATGTGCCCCTTACCTATAGACTCCGAAACGGCTGAACCGATTTTCTTGAAAATCTACAGTTGTACTTTAGGCTTCTGCAAGTGTTCTTAGCTAGGTTTTGTGTCGAGGTACCCCTGATAAAGACCGAAAATCGACAATCAATAAAATCGGGTTATAGAAGGAGTGGTCCGATTTTAATCAAATTTGATACACTCATAGATAAAGACACAAGAAACGATATTCAGAAGTTTCAGGTTTTCAGTTCTTACAATAGTGCAGAAAATCGATAATATATATATATATATATATATATATATATATATATATATATATAAGGCAAGATGTTTGTGTGTGTGTGTGTCTGTTTATCTACCTCTTGTATGTCTGTATTTTCTTCAGCCCTTTTATTTTAGTTTTTGCTTCGGGTTTGGCTCTAAGTAAGTATAATTGTAGTTCTTAGTCTCAGCCATGATACCATTTACTCGGAGGACTTATTTAGCCTTCAAAATTAAATTTACGACGAAAAAAACTTATTTGATATCGTACCAGGAAATCAAAATTTAACTTACATCCATTCATTTTCCTTTCAGCCTACGTTTTTGCTTTAACTGGAAACAACAATTGCTTTTTAGTTTTTCGTACCAACGTCCAAAGAGTCTGAGCTCCAGGATACACACTATAAACAGATTCTAATCAAAGTGACGCATAAAGATACTTTAGTATCACATTCTTAGTTTACAAATTTTCTCGAGAGCGTGTCTTGTTTTGTTGGTTTGCAGCTCCCCGCATTCGGACTGACTGTCTCCTTCAAATTCACAGGCCCATTTCCCATGATTTTGTCTTTTACCTCGTTTTTATTGAAAAGGCACAAAACCGGGTTTGTAAAGGTAGCTACGGGAATTCAATTTTACCTCTCTATATGTCTTACCAACTCGAAATGAAAATAATATCAATCCTTCATTTCGACTGAGTCTTCGGCTCTTTCACTGCCGAGAGGGAGAAACTTACTATTTCTTATTGCTTGCTTGTCGATACCAAAAGCTCAGGTAGGCGATGATCGAAAATTCTCACATTCCATTTTGACCTGGTCCATGCAATCGTCAAAACAGAACGACAATATTGTCTACGGTCCACCTGGACAGATTCAATCAATTCGTTTACTTTTCCCGACAAAAGTAAATGTATTTTTTGCTCATTCTATTCAATTTTAGAGAATTTTCTTCTCATTTTTTAAATCAATAAAAAAATGAATACCGGCCATCTGGAAATTTGGGCCTAATCGAATTATTAGTTTACAAATTACAGTTATTTGTTGCAAATTTTCAAAACAATGGAAAAATTTGAATATTGCTTTGAAAATACTGTTCAAACAAAGCAATGGATTGATAAGTGTTATTAGGACTCTGCTCCGTCGGCAACAACGGTTAAGAGGTTGTATGATGACTTTAAACGTGATCTTACAGACATAAATGATGATGAACGCTCAGGTCGCCCCAGATCGGCAGTTATTCCGGAAAACACCCAAAAATCCAAAGACTCGTTTTGGCCAATCATAAATTGAAGTTGCGTAAGATAGCAGAAGAGTTGAACCTATCAGAAGGCAATGTATTCACCATTTTGCATGAACATTTGTCAATGAGAAGGCCGTGTTCAAAGTGGTTGCCAGTCGATTAAAAGCAACAACGCGTCGACGATTCAGAACGTTGTTTGAGACTGTTTCAATGCAACAAGGAGTTATTGCGTAAATATGTGACAATGGATGAAACATGGCTTCACCACTTCACTTCGGAGTCAAATCGGAACTCAGCTAAATGGACAGCAGTAGATGAAAGCCATCCAAAACGACCAAAGGCGCGAACATCAGCAGGCAAGCATCCGTATTTTGGGATGAGTAAGGTATTTTGTTCATCGATTACCTTGAGAAAGGAAGAACCATCAATGGCGAATATTCTTTAGCATTATTTGTGCGACTGAAGGAAGAAATCGCCAAAAACTGCCACAAATGAAGAAGAAAAAAGACAACGCATGGTGTCACAAGTCGACCGCAACGATGGTAAAAATACATGAATTGCACTTCGAATTGCTTCCACATCCACCCTATTCTCAAGATCTGCCCCCCAGTGACTTCTGACTGTTTGCAGACCTCAAAAGAACGCTCCAAGAAAAGAGATTTGGCTCCAATGAAAAAGTGATATCGGAAACTGAGGCGTATTTTGAGGTCAAAAACAAATCGTTCTACACAAACGGCATCGAATTGTTAGAGAAGCGTTGGAATCAGTGTATCACCCGAGAAGGAGACTATGTTGATGAATAAAGTTAAATTTTGCCTAAAAGTTGTTTTATTAGTGATGTCCGGGATTTACTGAGTGGCGTGTAGGCCATTTGACTAAACAGAAGTACGATAAGATTCTAAAGTCCGAATGTTCGGACACTCTGTGTTCTTTTGCAACGAAACCAGAAATATGCCCCTCCACCCAATAATCCTAAAAATAATGTTTTTTTACAGTAATACAAAACATGAAGAGAAAAAAATCAACAACAATTCCTGGAAGAGTGAGCCACAATTCTTTGTGTGTTTCTTGCTACGTAATAATATATTTAAATATGGTTACCCACCAAATATAATGCGTGAATTAAAATAAATATCGAATTACAAATCAACCATCCGTCCGTGTATGGAATACTGCTGCCATATATGGTCAGGCGCACCCGCTGTTCATCTCAGTGTTCTTGACAGGCTCCAAAGGAAAATCAGTAATTTGATAGGTACCGACTTGGCTGTTCGACTCCAGCCACTTTCTCACCGACGGGATGTGACTTCCCTCTGTCTGTTCCATGTGTTTACTCGTGCAGCCAGACTGGCAATAAGGTCCCACCCCCTTTAAAGGTAAATCAACCAAATGCAGGCGACAGTTCTACTCCATCAGCTTCTTTTCTCGCATTTTCCGCCTGTGGAACTCGCTTCCATATTCTTGTTTTCCTGACAACCTCCAGGAATTTAAATGCAATGTCAATGCCCATCTCTTAACCACTTGACTCTATTTCTTTCTACACCACCCTGTATATATTGTATATATTTTCCTTTCTCTCCACCTTTGCAACTGTCATCACACCTGTATTCCCATATTCCCATCCTTAACTGGTTCGTCTTTCTCTTTATTCTCTTCCTATCTAATTTTTTTACTCTCATGTAGCCCCCTGTCCATCAGTGTCCTTCCCGCCTTGCTAGGGGGGGGATACGATTTATATATATATATATATATATATATATATATAGAATAAATCTACTAATTCTTTGTCGCTCTGTTTAATAAAATTAAATAAAAAAATGGGATAGCAACTTATATTTATGCGTACCCACTAAAAATAATGTTTTTAATAAAGAGAAAGAATATCAGATTAAATATCCCTTACAAAATTACTGCTTATGCTTTGCTCCGAAAGTGGACCTAGCAGATATAGATTCATAGACATTTTAATGAAAGATGTAATTTCCTTAAATAAGTAATTAAAGTAATAAAATAAGTAATTGACTAAAAAAAAAAAAAAAAAAAAAAAAAAAAGGATACAGGCTCAATTCCTGTCCGAAGATCAACTTTGGTTTATTAGAATTTCTCAATCTAGGCCAGTTTTTATTAATTTCAATGTTTAAGGAAATAAAAAACAAGGATAACAAATGAAATATGTGGACCCACTAAAAATAACATTTATTGTAATAAGAAACAATGTCAGATAAAAAAAATATCCTTTCAAAAATCATTGTTTATGTTTCAGGTAGGATAGTGAATCCAGCAGGTAAAGATTCGTAGACATCTCAATGAAAGATTTGATTTCATTAAGTAAGTAATTTAATCTTTGCTCTATCAAGCTGGTCATCGTGGTCAAACTAGTTGTTACTCGCATTGGCTAAAGTTAGAATACAGTGTCAATTCCTGTCGAAAAAATTTTTGTTTATCAGAATTAGGCCAGTTATTAATTTTAATGCTTAAGGAATTAAAAAAAAAAAAAAAAAAAAAAAAAAAAAAAAAAAAAAAAAAAAAAAAACGAGTAGCTACTCAAATATGTGGACCCACTAAAAATAACGTTGATCGTAATAAGAAATAATGTCAGATAAAAAAATATCCTTTCAAAAATTACTGTTTGAGTTCAAAAGTGAGCTAGCGGATACATATTGGCAGAAGACCCAGCGAGAAAATGTGCTTTCCTTAAATAAGCAATTCCACCTTGCTCTGTGTTGTATCGCCAAGGTGGATACGATACACAGAGAAAGTGTTCTGCGGTATTATTCAGCACAATATCCGGTGCTAAACGGATATACATAGAACAGTACAATAATTACAATATCAGACAAGACAGAACTTACAACACAGAGAGGAGGGATTTAGATCGCAATAGCCGCCGAAGTAATCAGTCTGAATATTATTCGAATGACACTCAAATATTATGCCTCTAATGCTATTATTTCTCACTTAAATAGACCATTTCAAACCATGGGCCATTCCATAATTGAGAATGCTGCAGGGGTGTCAGCCACTCTACAAGACTCTGTTCAGCTGCTTTCCGTTGCTAAACTGGTGAAGACTGATTTTCGTTCAAAATTGGTTTCCATTAGGTGAAGAACGGATGCAGGTTTCTGTTAGAAGCTCAATTTAAGTCGATTTCCTTCATTTTACTGTTTAATAAAATAATTTCCGTGAAAAGGATACCAACATGCAAGATATACAGGATGCCTCCTTCCCAACTGACATAATTTTGTCGTCTATAACCTTGTCTATTATCGCTAAAATGATCTCAAATTTTAACAAAATGTGTAAAAAGTAAGTTGACCGTGCGGACATCTCAATAAAAATCTGCCAAGAAGATGGATCGGGGATGTCAGTGATAATGACAGTGTGCTGTTGAAATGGCCAATACGTTCACTTGACTTGGTACCTTGTGATTCTTTTCCATGGGGCTTTGTGAAAGGACAAGCCTATATCCCTCCTCTTCCTAAAAGTCGAAAGGAACTAAGCTGAAATCACTGAGATACTAGAGAATGTTACGCAAGGCATGCTACAGCATGTTTGGTAGTAGCTAGACTTGACGTGTATATTGTCACAGATAGTGCATATATTGAACATTCATAAAGCTTTGTGAAATCAGTTCTAAAATTTACATCTCGTTGAATATGTTGTTCGAATTTTGTCAAATAAATCATTTATTGTTCAGCTTGAAGCCTACTTAATTTTCGTATATATATATATATAATAACTATAATAATTATAACAATATTAATATTAACAAAAATAATTCTGCTAATACTGGTAATAGTTATACTATATTTAAGTTCGTGTTGTTGGCTCTTGCATATATATATATATATATATATATATATATATATATAATTCAGTAATGAATTTGAACACTTTCAACTTACGTTGTTTATAACACGCTAAAAGTTTTAATTTATTAAATATTTTTGGTTTCATTCAACAGTTTTTTTTTATTTTATTATATATTTTTATTTAAATAAACAGTTTTAATTTATTAAACAGCTATTTATTTTACTAAACAGTTTTTATTTTATTGTGCAGTTTTTTTATTTTTCTTAGCAGTTTTTTTATTTTATTGAGCAGTTTTTTTATTCTATTGAGAGCTGTTTATTTCATTAAACAGCTTTTATGTCTTAAACAGTTATTATTATATTGAACAGCTTTTTATTTTGATAATTTTTTATTATTTTATGAAACAGTTTCTCATTTTCTTAAAGAATATTTTATTAAATATTTTTATTTTATTAAATATATATATAAGGGGCCCCTCC
>JBBBDQ010001084.1:6747500-6860000 GCA_037127315.1 Ascarosepion bandense | reverse complement strand
TCAACCAAAGTCTGACTAGGACTTTTCAATTTAGGTTGCTAAATGTAAATAAATAAATATACTGTTTAATAATAATAATAATAATAATAATGAAATAGAAAAAATGTGGAAATTGAAAACAAGAGTTGTGCCAGTGATAGTAGGTGCACTTGGAATGATAAAAAATGGAACAAAACAACACATTGAAAGAATCCCTGGAAACCCCAGCTTAAGAGATATACAAAAAATTGTCTTATTAAGTACAGCCCACACACTAAGGAAAACGTTATCTATGTAATGCTGGGGATGATAGGGAGGATAGAAAAACATGAAATGGAGTCATAACAACACGCCACTACCTGCCTTAGGTCTCCCCGCAGACTTGGTTGGTAGTGAGACCAATGCAGAAATCGAAATATGATGAAAAATGACATAATAATAATAATAACTTGGAACAGATGAAACAACGCTGGCAAGACAAACCTCTGCATGGCCAATATCCAGAACGTGCCAATAAATCCAATGTTGATAAAGTTAATACTCGTCGATGGTTACGTGCATCTGGATTAAAGTCTGAGACTGAAGGCTTTATTCTTGCAGCGCAAGACCAAAGTCTTTTCACTAGAAACTTTCAGGCAAACATTATACATAATAATGTGGATGCAAAATGCAGGTTCTGTGATAAACACCAAGAAACAATAGACCATCTAATCACAGGCTGTTCTGTGCTTGCTCCAAATGAATATAAAAATCGCCACGATAGAGTCGGGCAATATTTACATTGTACAATGTGCAAACACTATGGAAAATCTGTAAACAAACACTGGTATGAACATCACACAGCACCGGTTACAGAAATAGAAGATGTCACCATTCTATGGGATTACACCATCTGCACAGACAAAAAAATTGAAGCAAATAGGCCAGACATTATTGTTAAAAACCAGAAAGAGAAAACTTGTATATTAATTGATATGGCTTGTCCAGTGGATTCTAACATAGCAAGTAAGGAATTTGAAAAACTGTCAAAATATAAAGACCTGGAAAATGAAATAGAAAAAATGTGGAAATTGAAAACAAGAGTTGTGCCAGTGATAGTAGGTGCACTTGGAATGATAAAAAATGGAACAAAACAACACATTGAAAGAATCCCTTGAAACCCCAGCTTAAGAGATATACAAAAAATTGTCTTATTAAGTACAGCCCACACACTGAGGAGAACTTTGTCTATGTAACGCTAGGGATGATGGGGAAGATAGAAAAAACATGAAATGGAGCCATAACAGCATGCCACGACCTGCCTTAGGTCTTCCCACAGACTTGGTTGGTAGTGCGACCATGGCAGAAATCGAAATATGATGAAAAAATGACATAATAATAATAATAATAATAATAATAATAATAATAATAATAATGGAGCCATAAAAGCACACCACGACCTGCCTTAGGTCTTATTTTTTTTAAATTTTTTTAACCAGCGTCTTTCTCCTTGAATTCCAATCACGTCTATGTCAGCTGTCGCTTGGCAGCCCATTTAGAAGGAAAACTCCGAACAAGAACCCGCAACTCAAGGTGTTAATCGTGCCGATGAGTGAATGGCTACTGCGTTATGAGGTCACAAACGATCCCCTACAGGCTTCGGGACCCTGTTTGTAAAAGACCGTTACCCAACGTGCCGGGCAACTTTGGGTGGACTTTTGGACCCGTGCGTCACTCGTGGGAAAAACATGAGAAATACAAATAGAAATAAAAAGTCCAGTATGGCTCTTCCAGTGGATAAACAGGGAGCCCGTCCTTCAGGAGGGAACCTACCTGAGGTCGAAAAATCTGCCATAGGAACAAACTCCTACACAAAGAATGTATCTTCAGGTCCCCACAACCAGGATAATCCTAATGATGGTCCTGAAAATTCTCCAGCTAGATCTACAACCGTATATTTAAAGAAAGAAAAAATAAAATGGTCTCGTGAGGACTGTATTTCATGAAGCGTTACTCAAACCTCAAAAAACATGACTCGCCAAACATATGACATTTGGCGTGTAAAAGTTGGTCAAGCAAATAGAAAGTATATTGACGAAAATAAATTAGCCAATGTACTAAGGTACATTATTCGTAATAACCGATTGACAGAGGCTGAAATTAATGAAATTAAAAGAATTGTAACAAAAAGAGACGAATCAACAAAATATGAAAAGGAACCGGAATCAGAATCAGAAATAAAAAGTAATAACATCAAACAAGCCACAGGTCATAATGTAGAAACCGTGAAACACACAAATCACTGCGAAGATAATGCTGTAAGTTTAAAAGTGCTGGAAAGGTGTGATCTGAGTCAGTTAAAAGACGAAAATAAAACGAGTTCAGAACACATCGAACATAATTATTTGACGGAAAATAAGAACAGTATACAGGGAGCCAAGGAAGAAATAAAGAACCATCTAAGTCAAATACAAAATATTACAATGGAGGAACGAGAACAGCTCCCAAAATTACAACCAACAATGCATAACCTCCGAACTATTAAACTCTACAATGCAGCACTCAAATTAATCTTGGATGAAGACACTCATACAAATCTCAATGAAGCAATATATGCATCAGCAATAGCAGCAACAAAAAAATTGAACATCAAATTAAAAACAAGGCAGTCTCGCAGACATGAAGATCCACCTTGGAAAAGAAAAATAGAAAAAGAAATCGAACAACTTAGAAGTGAACTATCAGTACTGGATGAACTGAGTAGAGGAATAAATGTAAGAACTAGGAAAAGCAGAAGAGTCGAAAGAAAATACAACATTAGAAATAAAAATGATGTCCTATCAACTAAAGAAAAAATAAAGCAAAAAATACAACTGAAGGCTCAAAGAATAAGACGCTATGAGAAAAGAGCAAGATTTCACAGACAAAATAAGATTTTTCAAACCGATACAAAGAGATTTTACAGGGAAATAGGTAAAAAAAGAATTGAAGTGACAGTCCCCCCAGAATGGAAGAAGTTACACAGTTCTGGGAAAAGATATGGGCTTGCCCTAAAGAACATAGCAAGGAAGTACATTGGATTGCGCAAGAGATAGAACGAATGAAAAATAAACCAGAACAGACATGGGCTGGAATTACAGAAGAGGATGTTAAATTTGCACTAAAAAAGCACACAATTGGAAATTCCCAGGTATAGATAAAATTCCTAACTTTTGGCTATATTATATAAATACAGCACATAAAAAACTAGCCAAAGAACTTCAAGAAATGGTTGACGATCCCACTAAAATTCCTGCATGGATGACCAAAGGAATTACATTTCTTCTACCCAAGAATGGTAACACAAACAACCCGAAAAACTACAGACCAATTACATGTCTTCCGACAACATATAAACTATTAACATCTATTTTAACAAAACAGACATATTTATTCTTAGAAAGAAATGACATGATACCGCTTGAACAAAAAGGGTGCAAACGTGGCTGTTATGGATGTAAAGACCAATTGCTAATTAACAAAATGATCCTGGAAAACTGCTACAGTACTAAGAAAAATCTTAGTACTGCCTGGATAGATTATCGAAAGGCATTCGATAGTGTGCCACATCCATGGATTTTAAAGACTTTAAATATATACAAAATATCGCCCGTCATCATTTCATCAAACAGTGCATGTCTATATGCAAAACAACCTTTTACCTCAATCATATAAATGGAACCTATAAGTCTGATGAAATAAACATCAAAAGAGGTATATTTCAAGGTGATTCTTTGTCTCCCTTACTATTCTGCATATCATTAATAGCACTAACCAGTCAACTTAATAAGACAGAATGTGGTTATAAAATAGGCCAAAAGAAAATAAGCGATCTATTTTACATGGATGATTTAAAGTTATATGCTAAGAATGATAATGAGCTGGAAGGTCTTCTGCAAACTGTAAAATGCTTCAGCGAAGACATTGGAATGAAATTCAATTTGAATAAATGTGCTACAGCTACAGTTTTACGTGGATCAATACAAGAAACATCCTCAATTAACTTAGACCCTGCTGTAACAAAAAAAGGAATTGAAACCAGAAGAAGCTTATAAATACCTAGGTGTAAATGAGAGTGAAAACATTCACCATAAAAAAATGAAAGAAATAGTGCGTAAAGAGTACTATAGAAGGCTACGAATGATATTAAAAACTGAATTGAATTCTCAGAACAGAGTTATGGTCATTAATAGCCTTGCAATCCCAGTTGTCCAATATAGCTTCAACATCTTGAACTAGACTCTAAACGACATCAGACGAATGGATTCTAAGACAAGAAAGTTCCTTTCTAAACATAAGATCCATCATCCAAAGGTTGATGTCGACCGCCTATACATACACCGTAAAGAAGGTGGAAGAGGTCTTATTCAGCTAGAATTGTCATACAAGACAACAACTATTGGCTTACTAACATACATAGAAACAACAAAGGATTGGATAATACAATTAGTAAGGCAACATGAAGAAAGAAAGAAAAAATATTCAATAATAAAAGAAGGCAGTAAATACAAACAATATTTACAGTTAGTAGATTCTGTAGAAAAGCAAAACAGAAGCCATGAACCAACTATTGCAGCAAAAAATATGAAAATGAAAGCCAAAGATAAAGCTCTTGAACAGATGAAACAGCGCTGGCAAGACAAACCTCTGCATGGCCAATATCCAGAACGTGCCAATAAATCCAATGTTGACAAAGTTAATACTCGTCGATGGTTACGTGCAACTGGATTAAAGTCTGAAACTGAAGGCTTTATTCTTGCAGCACAAGACCAAAGTTTTTTCACTAGAAACTTTCAGGCAAATATTATGCATAATAATATGGATCCAAAATGCAGGTTTTGTGATAAACACCAAGAAACAATAGACCACCTAATCTCAGGCTGTTCTGTGCTTGCTCCAAATGAATATAAAAATCGCCACGATAGAGTTGGGCAATATTTACATTGGGCAATGTGCAAACATTATGGAAAATCTGTAAACAAACACTGATATGAACATCACCCAGCACCGGTTACAGAAATAGAAGATGTCACCATTCTATGGGATTACACCATCTACACAGACAGAAAAATTGAAACAAACAGGCCAGACATTATTGTTAAAAACCAGAAAGAGAAAACTTATCTATTGATTGATATGGCTTGTCCAGCGGATTGTAACATAGCAATCAAGGAATTTGAAAAACTGTCAAAATATAAAGACCTGGAAATTGAAATAGAAAAAATGTGGAAATTGAAGACAAGAGTTGTGCCAGTGATAGTAGGTGCACTTGGAATGATAAAAAATGGAACAAAACAACACATTGAAAGAATCCCTTGAAACCCCAGCTTAAGAGATATACAAAAAATTGTCTTATTAAGTACAGCCCACACACTAAGGAAAACTTTATCTATGTAATGCTAGGGATGATAGGGGAGGAGATAGAAAAACATGAAATGGAGTCATAACAACACGCCACGACCTGCCTTAGGTCTCCCTGCAGACTTGGTTGGTAGTGAGACCAAAGCAGAAATCGAAATATGATGAAAAATGACATAATAATAATAATAATGGAGCCATAAAAGCACACCACGACCTGCCTTAGGTCTTCTTGCAGACTTGGTAGGTAGTGCGACCATAGCAGAGATAGAAATATGATGAAAAATGAAAACATAATAAGAATGAGAATCAGTCAGTCAGTTAAGTGCTATACGCTATACACGCTTTGGGCTATCATGTATCGAAAGAGACATGACTGACTGGACAGAAGATTTTCCAGCAGTAGGTTGCCATTACTTTCTGCGGTAGACTGGTTGCCAGCCAAGGCTATAGAATCCAATCTGTCCTGTTATTTAACACATAATTGGAGGGAAGAGATGGAATAATACTTTTCCCAAGGATATTTGTGCATAAATGAATGCAAGGAATTCAACTGGAATTCGAACTCGGTACCCCGATTTGTCGATATCCACTGCACTACAACGCACGTCCTTACTCTTGGTATTTCTCCCAAATCCCACTCCTCTATCCATTTGCTCAAACCCACAAAAAAGTTTCGCGCTGCTTTCCCCTGCCTCTCTTTCCCTCTATCCGTTCGTGGTGTATCAGATTCTCCAAACCCTCTTTCCTCATTACGTATCCCAGGAACCTCACCCGTCTCTTCCTGATATTAAGTAAAAGTTTTCTTCTAGTTTGCATTCCTCACCAACGCCTCGTTGTTGCTCACATGCTTGGTCTTAATTTTTTTTTTAATCATTTCACCCCAGGCAAGGCATTCCACTGCCACTATTGCGCAGGGGGTTACATAGGGGAACTTGATGAGAAAGAGTGGTTAGATATAGGAAATATCAGAAGGATGGTGATAGACGGGTAAGGATACCGAGGATGAGGGTTGGGTAGTTGACAAGAGTGTTTGAGAAAATGGAAGCGTGTTAGGAGGTGTCTATTGACCTTACATTTAAACTCCTGGAGATTGTAGCTGTCGGGTAAGCAAGCAGGTGGAAGGGAATTCCACAGGCGGGAAGTGCGAGAAAAGAAGCTGTCGGAGTAGAAATTGCGGTTACATTTTATCGGTTTCACTGTAAAAGGTTGGGACCTATTTGCTAATCTAGTATCTCGTGAAAATTCGTACATAGGGGGCACCAGTGATCTAAGTTAATCGGAGCAGAAGCCGTGAAAGTATTTATAGAAGAGGCACAAGGAAGCCATGTCACGCCGGTGAGAGAGTGACTGCAACCGGTCTGCCAAGTCGGTATCGATCACATTACAGACTCTCCTTTGTATTTTGTCAAGAACCCCGAGGAGAACAGCAGGGGCACCCGACCAGATGTGGCAGAAGTATTCAATTCACGGGCGGATAGTAGATTTATATATGTGCAGGATAGATTCAGACGGAAAAAACTTCCGGGCCCTGCACAGAGAACCGACTTTAATAGCAGCGGATTTAGCAATAGATTCGATATAGTCATTCCACTTGAGGTCCGCTGAGAGTGTGAGATTAAGGAGGCGTAGTGTTTTACTCTCTGGGAGGCAAGCCTGTTCCATGCTAATGGAAGGTAGGTGCAATTGTCTATGATGGTTAATTGAGAAAAGCTTCGTTTTGAAAGCATTAAAATTTACGAGCCATTTTCTTTCCCCGTCCACTAGGGATTGGAGGTCATTTTCAAGCTCGGCAGCGAGGTTCGCTTTGTCGCCCTCACCAGATTTTTGATCGAGATATTGGAAACGAATAACAGTACTATGGGATTGGATGGTGTTGCTTGATTAAGAGTCAAGTAGTCAGAAATGAGTATTCCATTAAAAATAACGTTTAAACAAATGAATAAAAATTATGTTGGATTTAATCTAATTTAAATCTAAATTTAATCTATTTCCTAAAAACCTGTCTTTGTTTACATTAGGACAGGAGACGGAGCAGAGAAGTATATTTCGAAAATTGGGAGAAATGTGTGTTCAAAAGCAGTATTCACGTGGCGCTTGACCGGAAAGTCTTATGTGGCCAAGCAGGTTCGAATCCTACAGACAGGCGCATTAACAAGATTTCTCGAATATTCATGCCGGTACATGTAAAAAAAAAAAAAAAAAAAAAATGCAGAGCATCTACTCGAATATAAATATCCATTAAAAATACCATTCAAACATACATATCTATGAATAATGGCAAAAGAAAAATTAATATTTATCAATGCGTTTCGTCTTCCGATAGACTTTACTTCATCAATGTAAATATAAGGATTTTTTCGTAAACATGGAATACAGAAATAAACATATCGTTCTTCTTCTTCTATGTACCCTGCCCCTTCAGGACATAGGCGATCATGGCTTTCCACGTTTCCCTACCCCTGGTGGCTCTGAGCACCCCTTTTCCTGTTACACCATGCAATCCTCCTTCAGTCATCCACCTGATTAGGTCCTTCAAATATGTTATCCATTACTTTCCCCTGTCTCTTTTCCCCTCTATCTGGCCTGTTAGTATCAGATTCTCCAAGCCCTCCTTCCTCATTGCGTGTCCCAGGAATTTCAGCTGTCTCTTCCCGATGCTCATTATTAATTTCCTTTTTGCTTCCATCCTTTTCCAACACCTCATCATTGCTCACATGCTCGATCCATGATATTCGCAGCATCTTTCTGTAGAACCATATTTCAGTTGCTTCAAGTTTTTCCTTCATCTTTGATGGTATTGTCCAGCATTCACTGCCATATTGAAAGACGGACAGCACGTAGCAATCCAGTACTCTCTTCCTATCGTTAGGTTTTTTAAAATTTCATAAATATTCTGTAAGCACACGAGTTAAAAATTTTGTTTAACCGCATATCAACCTCTGTGGGTTATTTAATGCCAAAAAAGTAGATTTTAGGGTAATTTTTTAAATGTTCGGTTATCGTGAGAATGTTGATTTAGACAGATTTTGATGAAAAATTTTTTAAATTTTTTTAATTTTAGAAAACTGAAGATGTATCTTAGCTTTGTATTAAAAAATGTATTGCTGGTAATATTTTTCCTTCAAAAATGTATTATGGCAATATTTTTTTCCTTCAAATGTGTTATGGTAATAATTATTTCCTTCAAAAATGTATTGTTGGTAATATTTTTCCTTCAGAAATGTATATTTTCCTATAATTTTTATGTATATATTTCTATAAAAGTCTATTTTTATACTTTCATGGTGTTTTGACCCCAGTTTAGAAGTTAACTATTTGCCTATAGCTGGGACCCTAACAGGTGCAACCACTCCAGGTCAGGGTGGATATGGGAATAACAGCAATTAAGAAATGGTTCCATGCTCCTCACAATCTCCCAAAAAGAGGCCTTGCTGCCGGATGCAGTTTACCGTCATAACCTGGACCATGACGCACATTGTGAACGTCATAGTAAACTATGGTGGGTCCTAGGGGGTTAATTTAATGCCTAATAAACGAATTCATAAATGAATAGATATTGTTAATTTTTTCTTATTTGAAAATATATAAATATATATACTATTATTATATTTATTATTAAGGTAATTAGTACTTATTTTTTATTTTAATTTGATTAATTATTTAGGTTTTATTTATTTTAAATAATTGAAGATTTTGATTTAACCGTTTTATTTTATTTTTTTTTCTATGGTCATGTATGTTGGGTTGGGCAAGAGTTATATCTTTTATGAAAAAATCCAATGCGTTGATTTATATATTTTGACAATATTCAATAGTGGCACTGTCAACAACTTTCCATCTACATAATTTTTTTTTTTAAATAAGTGTGGTATTTTCAGATCACAGATTTGATTGAGCACATACAAATGTCCGCACAAGGCGATGTTCGTATCTTCATTTCAACTATTGTAGGAATTCATCAACTAAATTAATTTTAATAAAATCTCTGAACATTTTTAGTTTACCTATCAAAAAAAGAAAAAAACGAAAATATTCTCATAAACGAACAGTTTTTTGGGGAATATTGTTAAATACTAATTCAAGGTTAATGGAGTTTGTTTTTTTCTCTTTTCTGTGTTCATTGTTCAAGATGCAGAAAAACCATCGCAATGCAAAGTTAAGACTTCGGCATAAAACTGATTTTTCTTCTCGTGGCGTGTGTGCGCATGCGTACTGTAATGGAAAGGGAGGTAACCGAATTGTCAATTATCTGTGTTCTAATTAATGAACATCAGCGTTAAAATTTATTTATTTATTTTTCAAAATTTTACTTTTTTTTAATCACGTACTTTGTGTAAAAACAAAATAAATTTTAGAAATGCAGTAATGTAGAGAACAGGATAGTTGTTCTCAAAATAAATTTATCCTAATTACAGAAATAGCGATTTGAAAAATCAATTTTCTTTTCTCTTTCTTTCACGTTACCATAGCCAGGAACATCTTAAGCTTTCTGCAAACGAGTTATCGTTAAGGCATCTTAAGGTTGACAATATCTCTCAATTATTCTATAGCCAACAAGCAGTCACGTAACTTCCGGTATAAGCGTAAAAGTATAATTAATGAAAATAATTTACTATTGACCATATTTTAGCGATATTTTCTTTTTTATTTTATTTAGCTGGGCAGCTAATTGATTGAAGAGTTTCAGTTTTATTCAAGAAAACGTCTTTTTTCCTAGAGAAATCTTAGACTTTGTCTTTTTCCATCTATACAAAGTAGATCTGAATCTGTCGAGAGTATATTATTAGACTATCTAAAAAAAGAACATACCATGGTTAAAAAAGGCCTCAAACTTGATAAAAAAAAATTTTATCGTCAAAGTGTTTATGCTATTTTTAAGAATAAAAACAAAGGATTTTTTTTTATTATTTTAAAAAATTTTCTAGCCCGTTTGAAAATTTGGTGAATTTTTTTTTTTGCGTCAGTGGTTGGGTCAAAATTAATTAGTATATATACTTTTTGTAGTTGAAAAAAAAAAACAAACATTTTTTAAAAATTCTGGCAAAAATCAAATAATTGTCAGATTTGAATTAAATTTTAAGGATCTACTCAGAAAATTCTTAATTTGCTTTTTTTTTTTTTTAGAAATTCTTGGCAAGATTTTTTACACCCATTAACCCAATTTACTTAATTTAATGAAATTTCGAGAAATTAAAATTCCAGTCTCTTCGTATTTATATTAGTTAAAAGCAGAAGTCTTTGGAGAATTTAAATCATCAATTTGTTTTGTCCAAACATAAACATCAATGACCGAAAATTTGCTCTGAATTATAAAATAAAACCAATGCAGCAAAAATATGACAGTATTTTATGAGAAAATCTATTAATTGCATTCATAAATAAAATATATGAAGGACACTGTTGTGTTAAGATATTTTTTCGATCATTAATGAAATTTTACAAGCACTGTTTTCATTTTTTAAAACATTTCATTAGAAAAACTTAAGTCTTAAATCTTTAAAATTCACCTTATTTATTGAATGACCCCCATAGAAGTCCTTATACCGAAAAATTCACCTTATTTATTGAATGACCCTCGTAGAAGTCCTTATACCGAAAAATTCACCTTATTTATTGAATGACCCTCGTAGAAGTCCTTATACCGAAAAATTCACCTTATTTATTGAATGACCCTCGTACTAACTTGAACTTAAACCTAAAATAAACGTTTCAAGAAAAAGATTTAATTTTCAAAAATTCATTTTAAACTTTAGTTATTGTGTTTTTTTTGTTTTTTTTGTTTTTTTTTTGTTTTTGGTAAGACCCTAAAGTAGGTGAAGTTATAACAAATTAACGTTTTTGTTTGTCCAATTTATATTTTCAAAAGTAAAATAAAATTGCATTTTATGCAATTATATATTCACCATTATTTGCCATGTGTAGTTGTCGTTTAACTAGGTAGCTCTCAGATACCTTTTCTGTAAAATTCCGCAGATCATAATAAACAGTGGGTGGAAGGTGAGAGGCGAATTATGGTGGGTCAGACCAACAGACTTCTTGTGTTATCCCTCCTTCCATTTCCTGTTGACAAGCGGATGTCGATTTTCGATGAGCCATGAAATTATGAACATGTTTTCTTTTTCTTTCCCTTTATTTTTATTTTTATTTTATTTTATTATTTATTTTTTAATTTCTTTGCAATCTATTTAAAAAAGGAAAAGTAGACTAATTTTTCTCCAGTTTCTGAAAGGTTTTTTCTGTTGCTGAGGTGATGTGTCGTCCCCCGTGGGGATCTTCATATCGAAATGGCCATTCATCATCTTTGAATTAATCCTTTTTTAATATATATTTGCTCTGTAATATTTTATTACATGTATCATTTTTTAATATTAAAATAAATTTTTAATATTAATTAGGATCGGTTTTTTGGAATTTACCTTCCTGCTTTTTTCCCTTGGATTGAAGTATCTGAATTAAAATATATATATATATATATATATATATATATATATATAGGAAGGTTTTGTAATTTGCTTGAAGCATTGTGTATATTAGGTGTATGGTTAGGTCTTGAAGGCTGTTACAATGCGTTTAGTAAAATAAAAGCAAAAGTCAAACTAACGGTTAAGTCAACACATACTTAGATAAACCACATATTAAAGCAGGCTGATAACATTAGACAGTAAAAAGGCCCTAACTATAAATCACACACATATATATATACCATAAACACACACACATACGTGCTCTAACACACACACTCGCGCGCACGCGCGCACGCGCGCGCGCACACACACACACACGCACGCACACACACTTGCTATAATTAATGACAGCAGCAGCAGCAGCAGCAGCAGCAGCAGCAGCAGCAGCCAGCAATGACCATTGCTTGAAAGGCACAAACTGGAACACAAGCTCTCCTACCATTCTGAAGGGAAGATTTTGATCTCGAAATATTAATGTATAATAAATCGGTAATACCCCAAAACTTCTTTACCTTCCTTTATTTTATTAAACGCATTGTGACAGCCTTCAAGACCTAACCACACACACACACACACACACACACACACACACACACACACACACAAATATATATATATATATATATATATATATATATATATATATAAAACATTATAACATGAATATGTTATAATATCACTACGAAAATAGCCATTTTGCTTCGACACTCTCTTATGAAGTGATGATGTCGGCACCTCAACTCAATGGTTAGCAAGTTGTTTCTTTAGAACCTATTACAACTGTGTAGTGAGTTCGATCCTCACTGGGTACGCCATACTTTAGGCCTTGTGCCACATCTAAGCGGCGCTTAGAAAATCACCTTATCAAGTGATGATGCTGATTTCAAACCATCTAAATCCCCTTAATCAGGGTGACATTGTTACGTATTCAGTGGTGACCAATACAAGTAATTATTGAATATAAGAACAAACTCTAAAAACAACTAGCTTGTTTTGAACCTTTTAAAACTCTTCAACTTGAAATCAAAATCATCACTTGATAAGATACGGTTAGTGTCGAAAGAAAATGGTTCGGGGTCACCAGTGAAGCTATTGGGGAGCTGATTAATGGCCTTGTGTCTTACTTAACTGAACTGTCCACAGCTTACAGTGTGTATGCAGAATTATCATCAGAAGGTTGTCATCATTATCATAAGTTTGGTTGTCGGCAGGTTGGAATATGTGGAATTGTGTGGAATAGCGTAAGAATAAAATATACATTTTGCATTTTAAAATATAAATTTATTAAAAGGCGGAATAACAAGAATTCGTAGAAATTAATGTTCAATGAGAATATTAAGGGTATCAAGAGTTCGTACAAAATGTTCGTGGTAGTAATTGTTGAAAGAGAGAAGGAGAAAGTGAAAGAGGACAATATCCGAGTCGCTTGAAGTTGAAGTTACATTTTAGATGTTTCGTCTCGCGGCTCCCATCTGACACTCTGACTGACTGATGCTGACGAAGTCCATTTATTGTAATCTAGTTTTTTCGCACTTACTCGCGAAGTCCTTTTTGGTCTTGCAAGTGGCTCCCATTGGTGAAAAATCATTTTAACACCTACTTGCGAAATCTGGTTTCGACCTTTTCTTTAAGCACAGAGTCAATCCTTTTTCTATTTGGGAAAACCAGGATTTCACACGTCGTTGTGATTTTTTGTAAAAGCGAAGAAGAGAGTTGATTTTAATTCTTTTCTTATTCCGACAATATTACAACATATTTATGTTATAAATTCTAAATAAATATTATTCGCTCTACTTTGTATTGAGCATTTTCTTAAGAATACTGTTATTGTTTATACGGAATTTTATTCCATCCATATCTACCCTATACTTGGGAATATATTCCGAAACACTATTTCGCTGCATACTTAGGAGCATTAGGCGGCACACCAGTGTGCCGCGACACAGCGGTTAAGAATCACTGAGTCAGGATGATCGATTCGCTATTACAGTAGCTTTACAAAAGCGAAAATTATTTATTATTCAACCTGATGATCGAAATATATTTTCTAGACCCAAAAACTGAAGCTAAAATGAGCTATGGGAATAACCACCATAGACAATCGCATCTACCTCCCATTAGCATGGAACAGGCTTGCCTCCCAGAGAGTCAAACACTACGCCTCCTTGACCTTACACTTTCGGCGGACCTCAAATGGAATGACTATATCGAATCCATTGCCAAATCTGCCGCTATGAAAGTCGGCTCTCTGTGCAGGACCCGGAAGTTTTTCCCACCTGAATCTATCCTGCACATATACAAATCTACCATCCGCCCGTGTATTGAATACTGCTGCCATATCTGGTCGGGTGCCCCTGCTGCTCTCCTTGGGCTTCTTGACAAAATACAAAGGAGGATCTGTAACGTGGTTGATAATGACTTGGCAGACCGGCTGCAACCACTCTCTCAACGGCGTGATGTGGCTTCCCTGTGTCTCTTCTACAAGTACTTTCATGGCTTCTGCTCCGATGAACTTAGATCACTGGTGCTGCCTAAGCACGAATTTACACGAGATACTAGATTAGCAACTACGTCCCACCCTTTTACAATTAAACAGATAAGAGGTAACCGTAAATTCTACTCCAATAGCTTCTTTTCTCGCGCTTCCCGCCTGTGGAATTCCCTTCCACAAGTCTGCTTTCCCGACAGCTACAATCTCCAGGTGTTTAAATATAGGGTCAATAGACACCTCCTATCACACTAACTCCCAATTATTCTCAGAACACTCATCTACCCAACCCTCATTCTCGGTATCCTTACTCGCCTATCACCCACCTCCTGACATTTCCTATATTTAACCATCTTTTCTCCACTCTATGTAGCCCCCTGCGCAGTAGTGGCAGTGACATGCTTTGCTCGGGGTGAAACGCTTATAAAAAAAAAAAATCAACGAAAAGGTCGTATTTTTTTTATATCTCAAGAAACTTGCAATCTTTTGAAACATTAAAACCTATTTCTAAACAAGTTTATTGTGCCCAGTTTTATATAAAGCTAATCTAGAGATTTGATTAATTCGCAAGTGATCATTTTTATATCATTTTATATAACGTTTAATGATATAAAGAAAATTCCTGACTATAATTTTTGTTTTAAACCCAGTATTTAAAAAGAAAACCCTTGTCATATAAAACTGTAAAAACCGTCATTGAATTGAGAATCAGCCTAGAAAATTACGTTACTTTTATGGCAGGTATTATGTCAACATCAAAAACATTTCGATGCTACAAAATATTTTCTAGAATGTATTATTCAGTAAAAGGCTACATGAAATCAAAGAATTGTAAAGATTTGTACATTTTTTTTATATGAGGAGATTTTTTTTGTAAGAAAAATATTCGTTATTCACAACAGTGGTGAAAATAGCGACCTTAACAGCTGGTTACCACAAGGCTGTCCATAGATCGAATAAAGATGGCATTACAGATGCGTGACAGCTTGTATGGAAATTTGAAAAAATCTTCCTGCCTCAGAAAATAGAGACATGTGACAACGCTTCCGTCGAATTTGGAAGGAGGGGAAAAATGGAATTGCATTCTTTTCTCGCGTTCCCAATATGCTGTTCTTTATTTCCTGTTTTGTTACGCATGCGCTCAGCTGACAACTTTATTAACTGAAGGTTTCTTTAACGACGACAGATACATTAATTTACAGACGGTAGCTAAAGAGGACAAATTCGTTGCTAAAAGCACTTGAAGAGTTCTCACTTCATCCGATTCAGGTATCATTTTCTATCCATTTCATTCGTTAAATATATAACTGGAGATAAATGACACTAGGGAAATACTGCATAATAATTTTCGATCCTCGGAAAATTTTGGGATACCAGTATCGATCGTTTTAGGGAGAACTTTTTTATACTAATGGACACAGAAGACGAACAGAAACTAAAAACAAGCAGGTGAATTTTTGGACGATTTTTTTTAGAGCTTTCCTCTTTGGTACGTAGACTTTACAAATTTGAGCGCAGTACTAGATTGGCAGCTAGATCTCACCCCTTTACAGTTGAAATGGCGAGTTGTAAGCGTACGTTCTATGCTAACAGTTTCCCCTCTTTCTCTCACGATATATATATATATATATACAAAGTTTTTCATTGTCTCTATCTCCTTCCCCCTCTCTCTCTCTATATATATATGTACACATACACACGCATACTCATATAGCCATTTTACAGTTGAAATAGCTAGATGTAAGCGTACGTTCTATGCTAACAGTTTCCCCTCTCTCTCTTTCGATAAATATATATATATCTATATACAAATCTTTTCATTATCTCTATCTCCCTCCCCCTCTCACTCTCTTTCTCTCTCTCTCTCTCTCTCTCTCTCTCTCTATATATATATATATATATATATATATATATATATATATGCACACGCACATCCATACTCATATAGCCATTTTACAGTTGAAATAGCTAAGATGTAACATTAAGTTTTATGTCAACATCTCATTTTTTTCGCATTTTTTTGCTTTTAGAACTTTTTTCAGGTTTTTTGCTTTCCAATCAACTTTGATCTTCAAAAATTTAAAGACATTATCATTCATTATCTGCTATATTCTTAATTCATGTTGTTTATTGTTCTGTCTTCTTGATAATGTTTTTTTTTATTTTTCTCATATTCTTTCACATTCAGTAAACCCCCCCCCCCCTTAGTGATTTGCTCGGGGGTGGTGAAATGGTTAAAATAATAATAATAAAAAAACAAACCAACTTTATGCAAATCCATAATTCAAGATGGCAAACTAAGAAATGAATATGCTAAAATCAAGGGTGCACGAAAATTTAAATGTAGTTTAGCGAACCTGAAGGAGACTCCAACCATCACCCTTCTTCTTTTTTTTTTTTTTTTACTTTTTTCAGTGCAATCTTATCGATTACACTCTAAACTTTCCGATTGACAAAAATATTGGAAAAATTTCAATATTTCAACAATTTTAGGTAGGGCTCAGATTTTCATACAACGTTACAGTAAATAGATCCTCCATTTTGAAATCTTCTTCTTCTTTTATGTGCCATGTCCTTTCAGGACGTGGGCTATCATGGCTTTCCACATCTCCCTGTCCCTGGTGGCTCTTAGTACATTTTCTCCTGTTGCACTATGCAACCCTCGTTCCGTCATCCACCTGATCAGGTCCTTCAAATATGTTATCCGCTGCTTTCCTCTGTCTCTTTTTCCCTCTATCTGACCTGTTAGTATCAGGTTCTCCAAGCCCTCCCTCCTCATTGCATGTCCCTGGAACTTTAGTTGTCTCTTCCTCATGCTCAATATTAATTTCGGTTTCGTTGCCATTCTTTCCAAAACCTCATCATTGCTCACATGCTTCGTCCATGATATCCGCATCATCCTTCTGTAGAACCACATTTCAGCTGCTTCAAGTTTTTCCTCCATTTTCGAAGATATTGTTCAACATTCACTGCCATATTGAAGAATCAACATCCCATAGCAATCCAGTACTCTCCTCTTTATTTCTAGCGAAATTGTCCTGTTTCTTAATACTTTACTCAACTTCTGGAATGCTTCCTTCGGATCCCAGTGTCGCACTTTCCGTCTTCTGCTAGAACACTTCCCAGGTATTTAATTTCTGTACCTGCTTGATTGTAGAGTCCCTCACCTATATTTAGCATATTGGGCTGCCTTTTTAACTGATGACCATGTATTCGGTTTTCTTGCAGTTTATTTGAAGTCCTTTCTTGTCACTCTCTTCAGCTACCTTCTGTAGGAGGTCTTGTAGTTTTCTTTCTGTGTCTGCTATCAGAAAAATTAGCTAAAAACGTGTTTTGTTTCTTCACACCAAAAATCATTTTGACCAGCGTTATGTATTCTCGTGTTATTTAATAAAAATGTGAAATGGCATCTGAATCAATTGTTATTATAACCAGTCATTGTACGCTAAAAATATTTTGCCTAAAAATGTAATATTTATGGAGATGACAAGACCCTCTTTATCACTTAAATTTTTGAAAGCGGCTATCCAAGATAATATGCTGAAGGAAAATGCCACCACCTTTTGGCGGACCTGAAGGAGACTACCACCATCTTTTGGTGGACCTGAAGGAGACTACCACCATCTTTAGGCGGATCTGATACCACCACCTTTTGGCGGACCTGAAGGAGACTACCACCATCTTTTGGTGGACCTGAAGGAGACTACCACCATCTTTAGGCGGATCTGATACCACCACCTTTTGGCGGACCTGAAGGAGACTACCACCATCTTTTGGTGGACCTGAAGGAGACTACCACCATCTTTAGGCGGATCTGATACCACCACCTTTTGGCGGACCTGAAGGAGACTACCACCATCTTTTGGTGGACCTGAAGGAGACTACCACCATCTTTAGGCGGATCTGATACCACCACCTTTTGGCGGACCTGAAGGAGACTACCACCACCTTTTGGCGGACCTGAAGGAGGCTACCACCACCTTTTGGCGGACCTGAAGGATTTAATTTCCTTGTTTTTTATTTTTTTTATTTTGTTCAGCGCAGTCCTATCGATTGTTAAAAAAAATTTGAAAAATTACAATATTTAAACAAATTTGCGGGGTGGTCAGTTTCTCATACAACGTTAAAGTAAATCGATCCTCCATTTTGGAACCACTCGCGTTGGGGTCGCTTTGTTTAGGTTAATTTCGTTGTTTTTCATTTTTTTTTTTTACTTTTTTCAGCGCAGTTCTATCGATTGTTACTTAAACTTTTCGATTATCAGAAAATTTTTTGAAAATTTGCAATATTTAAACAAATTTGTGGGGTGGTCAGTTTCTCATACAACGTTAAAGTAAATCGATCCTCCATTTTCAATCCACTATAAGGTTGTATGAGAAACTGGTCCGCCCCTAAAATTGTTTAAATATCGAAATTTTGGCAATTTTTTTTTTGTCATTCGTAAAGTTTAAGATGTAAAAGATAATATTGCACTAAAAAGTTAAAAAAAATTTGATAATGAACAAATTTACAGGAGGCGGTAATGTCGTAACAGCGACTGGTTTCAAAATAAAGACTCGATTTACTATAACGTTGTATGAGAAACTGATGTCCTCACTCCCAGAAAATGTGTAAATATTGAAATTTTTCATTTTTTTTTTTTTTTTTGTCAGTCGTAAAGCTAACGGGGTAATCGATAGGACTGCGCTGAAAAAAGTAAAAATAAAAAATGAAAAACAACAAAATTAACCATGGTGGTAGTCTGCTTCAGGTCCGCCAACGTCTCAAAGTACTCAGCGTTTATGCCTCACGTAAAAAAAATTCTACTTTGTGATTAATCTTAACATTTTTGTGATGTATAAACAATTATATGCACATAAAAATATTTTTCAAGTACATGCCTATATAAAAATTATTTCGAAATGCAGTACTTGGTTGTTTATTTTAATACCTTGGATGCGATGTCATGTAGCTGAAGAAATTAATTCCTCTTTCAGCACAAGCACGGGTTCTGTAACGTTCTGCCGCCGTAGCAACAAGAGTGTGTCTTGGGCAAGATTGCCGGACGAAGCTCAACAATCTCCAGGCTGGTTTGAATTCAGAAGTTCCTTCTCCTAGATTATTTAACCAATAGGTGGAGGGAGAAGAGAGGGATTAATTCCCTTCCTAAGGTTATTTTCGCATAAGTGAATGCAACGAATTCAACTGGAATTCGAACTCGGCTCTCCGATTTCTCGTTTCGTGCTAATATCCACTGCACCACAACGCGCATTCATTTATCATCATTTAAATAGGCAATATGTTTGCGTTCCATTAATGTTTTTTATCTCCTCTCGAAGATCCCAGAATCTTTCCAAAGTGGCAACCAACGCACTGTAGAGAAACACGCAACATATGGACAATCAGCGTCAATTTCCTCCAAGAAAACCTTAAACTAGCAATGATTTAATCCCTGTGAACGAATATAATTCACACATTGCATTACATTTTTCATGACTTCAGCAAAGTTCAATGCTTTTTCGAACAGGTTTTCCTGATGGATAATGTGATTCACTATGAGAACCAAAAGCATCTGGAAATCTCTTGGTGAATCCATTCGTTTTTCCGGTCATTGTAAGTGCGCCACCAGTTGTAAGTCACACAATTTTGAAGCATTCAACTGAACCTTCTCCATCAACCTAATCACCTCATCTAAACTTATTTATAAATGGAACTTTGTGTGTGTGTGTGTCCGTTACCTATAGACTCCGAAACGGCTGACCCGATTTTCTTGAAAATTTACTCAGTTGTACTATAAGCATCTGCGAGTGTTCTTAGCTAGGTTTTGTGTTGAGGTACCCCCGAAAAATATCGAAAATCGATAATCGAAAAAATCGGGTTATAGAAGGAGTGGTCCGATTTTAATCAAATTTGATACACTCATAGACAAAGACATAAAAAACGATATTCAGAAGTTTCAAGGTTGCAGTTCTTACAATAGTGCAGAAAATCGATAATATATATATATATATATAAAGGCAAGATGTTTGTGTGTGTGTGTGTGTGTGTGTGTGTGTGTGTGTGTGTGTGTGTGTCTGTTTATCTGCCTGTATGTCTGTAATTTTTTCAGGCCTTTTATTTTAGTTTTTGCTTCGGGTTTGGCTCTAAGTAGGTATAATTGTTGTTCTTAATCTCAGTCATGATACCATTTACTCAGAGGACTTATTTAGCCTTCAAAATTCAGTTTTGCGACGAAAAAACTTATTTGATATCGATACCAGGAAATGAAAATTTGACTTACATTCATTCATTTTTCTTTCAGTCTACGGTTTCGCTTTAACTGGAAACAACTATTGCTTTTTAGTCTTTCGTGCCAACGTCCAAAGAGTCTGAGCTTCAGGACCATGGATTAGTTTTAAAGCTTTCATTACACCCGAGCAACGCTGGGCTATACTGCTAGTCACTAATATTTTATCCAGTTGTTGTTGACGACATACACTACCGGCCATAATTATTAGGCCACCCCAGTATTTAAAAAAAAATGGTGTATTTTATACATTTTTAGTATTTATTACCAAGTGAATAATTGGAAATGAAAATAGAATGGTTCGTTTTTTAATACTGCATCATACGAATTTATAAATATTTAATAATTACCTATATTGCAGTTTCATCAATGAAAGAATGAAGAAAATTTAGGGTGATTCGTACGAGTTCATCTTTGCTTCCATGCCTTGTAAAATTTTGCAAAGTAATAATAACAAAAGAACCAGTCTATTTTCATTTAGAATTATCCACTTGGCAATAAATACTAAAACTAGTATGAAATACATCATATCTTTAAAAAAAAACTGGGGTTTCCTAATAATTATGACCGGTAGTGTACTTACCATATCCAGAAATTTCTTAAAGTTCTCAAAGTTGTCCATCACATTTCCAATAAACACAATTTATTGAGCTGTTGGTATATATATATATGTATATGTATAGCTCACATTGGTACACTTGTCCAAAAGCTAAATTAAATGCTGCACAACTAATTATCTTGTCTTTTAAAATTTCTTCAATTTTGACTAATAGATCAGTGATCCTACGAGCCACAGTGAAGCGAATGAGGCTGGTTTTGTTTTATTTGTCCAAATTTACATTTAAGAACAATTAGTTAATAAGAATTTTTAAAATTAAATTAATAACTATAAAATAAAAGAAACCTTTTAAGCAAAATTATGAGTTCAGTAAATATACTGAAATAGGAACGGGTGTAAATGTGTTTTCTCGCCGGAATTATTCAACCTATACAGTGAGGCGATTCTGAGAAAATTAGAAGTCCTACCAGGATTCATTATTAGCGCCTACAATCTTAGCAGAATAAGACACGTGGATGACTCAGTGATGATAGCAGACACAGAATGAAAACTACAAGATCTATTACATAATGAGAAGAATGAACTAAACATCAATTGCAAGAAGACGATGCATGGTTGTTAGTAAAAGAAAATGCCCAACATGCAAATTACAATTTGGGGATACCAAAGTTAAACAATTTAAAAATCTGGTTTAACAGAAGACAGAAAATACGACACGGAATACTGAAAGCGAATTGGGTGCTTTCTAAAAGATCAGCAAAATATTAAGAAATTGACACTTTTCGGGACATACGTACTCTATATTTTCACACAATTTTTCAAATATTCTCCATCAGTGAAAGTTTTGCTCCTTTTTCGGCAATCAATCCACATACTTTAAAACTCAACTTTGTAATGAGTTCAGAGTTTCCCTATAAGCTTGTTACTTTTTAATAGAAATTTTCACCAGTTTAATTTTGTTAATTTTTTATTTACCAACGACCGCATCGTACTGGGCAACTAGCAGTTTAGCCCGGTTTCACTCGGGTAGTTTAAGGAATAATAATAATAAAAATATATGAATTTACATAGCAAATACTTACACAACGTCAACCCTCGTCACTTTTATAGATATAGATAACAATGTAGAATGTTTCTATTGGATTTGGGTGGGAGGGGGAGGGGCAACATATTTTGATATAGATAATATAAAGAGGGGTGATCGATTCTATATTATAATCAATACATATACTGATCCCTGACTTCGTGTGGTGATAATAGATATTTTTCTACCCCTAATTTTGGCAGATAGATTATCCATTATGGCGCCCAGACAGATAAGGGTATATCTGATACAATCATCACAGGTAAAGGTGCATGGCATAGCCTTGCAGCTAGGCCCCGTTAGAAATGTCTTCATGTCTCCGATGGTGGGAGAATGTTGTTAAGAATCTAGATGTGACTCCCATGTTTCCCTGTCTACCTTATCCTTCTCACACACACACACACACACACACACACACACACACACACACACACACACACACACACACACACACAATCCTCACGAGACCTAGTAATAACTTCGCTTTTCTACTCCCGCTTCTGAATAGATATGCATATTATTATTGTGTCATTTTTCATCATAATTCGATTTCGGCTATGGTCGCACTACCTACTAAGTCTGCGAAAAGACCTAAGGCAGGTCATGGTGTGTTGTTATGGCTCCATTTCATGTTTTTTTTTTTAATCTCCCATAACATTCCTACCGTTGTATAGACAAAATTCTCTTTAGTGTGGGCTGTACTTAACAATTCTTTTGTATATCTCTTAAGCTGGGGTTTCCAGGGATTCTTTCAGTGTGTTGCTTTGTTCCATTTTTCATCATTCCAAGTGCACCCATTATCACTGGTACGATTCTTGTTTTCACTTTCCACATTTTTTTCTATTTCAATTTCCAGGTCTTTATATTTTGACGGTTTTTCGAATTATTATTATTATTATTATTATTATTATTATTATTATTATTATGTCAGTTTTCATTATAAATCGATTTCTGCTATGGCCGAACTACCTACCAAGTCTGCAAGAAGACCTAAGGCAGATCGTGGTGTATTGTTATGGCTGCATTTCATGTTTTTTTATATCTCCCTATCATCCCTAGCATTATATAAACAAAGTTCTCCTTAGTATGTGGACTGTACTTAACAAGACATTTTTTGTATATGTCTTAAGTTGGGGTTTCCAGGGATATTTCAGTGTGTTTTCTTGTTCCCTTTTTCTATCAGTCCAAGTGCACCCACTATCACTGGTATGAGACTTGTTTTCAATTTCCACATTTTTTCTATTTCAATTTCCAGGTCTTTATATTTTGATAGTTTTTCGAATTCCTTGGTTGCTATGTTACAATCCGCTGGGCAAATCATATCAATTAATAAGCAACTTTTTTCTTTTTGTTTTTTAACAATAATGTTCCGCCTATTTGCTTCAATTTTTCTTTCTGCGTGGATGGTATAATCCCATAGAATATTGATATTTTCTGTTTCTGTAACCGGTGCTGGGTGATGTTCATACCAGTGTTTGTTTACAGATTTTCCCTAGTGTTTGCACATAGTACAATGTAAATATTGTCCCACTCTATTGTGACGATTTTTGTATTCATTTGGGGCAAGTACAGAACATCATGAGATTAAATGGTCTATTTTTTTTGGTATTTTTCACAGAACCTGCATTTTGGATCCACATTATTATGTATAACATTTGCCTGAACATTCCGAGTGAAAAGACTTTGGTCTTGCGCAGCAAGAATAAAGCCTTCAGTTTCAGGCTTTAATCCAGTCGCACGTAACCATCGACGAGTATTAACTTTATCAACATTGGGTTTGTTAGCACGTTCTGGATATTGTCCATGCAGAGATTTGTCTTGCCAGTGTTGTTTCATCTGTTCAAGAGCTTTATCCTTGGCTTTCTTTTTCATATTTTTTACCGCAATAGTTAGTTCTTGGCTTCTGTTTTGCTTTTCTACAGAATCTACTAAATGTAAATCTTGTTTGTATTTACTGTCTTCTTTCATTATTGAATATTTTTTTCATTCTGTTTTCATGTTGTTTGACTAATTGTATCATCCAATTCTTAGTTGTTTCTATGTATGTTAGTAAACCAATAGTTGCTGTCTTGTATGACAATTCTAGCTGAATAAGACTTATTCCACCTTCTTTACGGTGTATGTATAGGCGGTCGACATCAACCTTTGGATGATGGATCTTATGTTTAGAAAGGAACTTTCTTGTCTTAGAATCCATTCGTCTGATGTCGTTTAGAGTCTAGTTCAAGATGTTGAAGCTATATTGGATCACTGGGATGGTGAGGTTATTAATAGCCCTAATTCTGTTCTGAGAATTCAATTATTATTATTATTATTATTATTATTATTATTATTATTATTATCTACTGATCTTTCAACCCTTAAAACACATGAATATAATTACATATGCAGACTATTAACTTTCTAGCCCGGGTGGTGGGAGGAATGGACAGAATGACACGAGATTTCAATTAGATTTATACTTCTGAGTTGAATTATTTGCTCTTAGTATCTGATCAACTAACGGAAAGATAAACACTAACCCCATCATGTTACTCACGTTTAAGTTGCATTTCATTCACGATGGCTGCGTTTCATTTGTATTGTCGCGTTGATTATCATTGCATCCGTTTATTCTCAAGACAAGCAACTTTTGTGTATAGATTTTTTTCTACAGGGTGAGTCACGGGAAACGGATGTTTTTGGAACGCTCCCCACTCCCCTTGAGTAGGTAATAGCGGGTGAGGATGGTAGTATTTAAACCCTCTTAATATACCATTTAGTTGGTTGTTATTTGTTCGAACTGCATTTCCCTAATCATGTGATTTCAGGCTTTGTGAGATCTCCAGTGGCCTTCTCGCTCACCCGATCTTTCCATGTGCGATTTTTATCTGTGTGGATTTTCGAAAACACGCGTCTATGAAGGAAAACCCTGCACGTTTGGAGAATTGAAGATTGCTATACATGGAAATATCTTAGAAATCGGTGAAGAAACTTTGGTAAGAGTGGAGGCTACTTTTAGAGATCGGCTTCAAATTTGTGCTCGTGAAAATGGCCATCATTTTTCAGACATAATTTTTCGCTCATAAACATTCCATAATGGCATTATTCAGTTATTGTTTTTATGTACATTTTAAAGTTTGTGCTAAAATATTTGCAGAGTTTTGCTTTCCTTAAAATATCCGTTTCCAGTGATTCACCCTGCATTTTTTTTAATACTTGTATGCAATTTTTGTAAAGAAAAGAGTGCTGGACTGCTACGTGATGTCAATTCTTCAATATGGCAGTGAATGCTGGACAATATCATCGAAAATGAGAACAAAACTGGAAGCAGCGGAAATGTGGTTCTACAGAAGGATGCTGCGGATATCGTGGACTGAGCATGCAAGCAACAATGAGGTGTTGGAAAGAATGGCAACAAAAAGGAAATTGATACTGAGCATCAGGAAGAGATAACTGAAGTTCCTGGGACACGCAATGAGGAAGGAGAGCCTGGAGAACCTGATACTGACTGGCCAAATAGAAGGAAAGAGAGACAGGGGAAGGCAACGGATAACATATCTGTAGGGCCTGATCAGGTGGCTGACGGAACGGGGGTTGTCAGGAGTAACGGGAGCAAACATACTAGGAACCACAAGGGATAGGGAGACGTGGAGAACCATGATCACCTACGTCCTAAAAGGACAGGGCACATAGAAGAAGAAGATGCAATTTTTAAACACAACTTGGACAAGACAGACACTGTCGAAACATTTTTAAACGTTGTTAAACACTGTGTCTTTTTTTTTTTTTTAAATCATCCTTCTTTTTAAGTGTTTCAAAAATTTTTTTTATTTTTTATAAGCGTTTCACCCCGAGCAAGGCATGTCACTGCCACTACTGTGCAGGGGGCTACGTAGAGTGGAGAAAGGCTGATTAAATATAGGAAATAACAGAGGGTGGGTGATAGGCGGGTGAGGATACCGAGAATGAGGGTTGGGTAGATGAGAGTGTTGTGAGAATAGTTGGGTGTTAGTGTGATAGGAGGTGTCTATTGACCCTACATTTAAACACCTGGAGATTGTAACTGTCGGGAAAGCAGACTTGTGGAAGGGAGTTCCACAGGCGGGAAGCGCGAGAAAAGAAGCTGTTGGAGTAGAATTTACGGTTACATCTTATTTGTTTAACTGTAAAAGGGTGGGACCTAGTTGCTAATCTAGTATCTCGTGTAAATTCGTGCTTAGGCGGCACCAGTGATCTAAGCTCATCGGAGCAGAAGCCATAATCATTTTGCTTGCTATTATTATTATTATTATTATTATTATTATTATATTTGGTCACTCTAAAATCGATTCGTGGATTCGTTCAGATATGTTCCATTCATTTTCAGATGCAAAGCGAGCAGTCCAGAAATCGGTGTTGAATCTTCAAATTTAACACTTTATGAGAAAATCTTTTTTGCCAATCAAAATTCTCGATATTCTTATTGTATGCTCTGATCACAGCTTGACAATGGAATTATTTTCTTTGTAAGAAACAATGCTGTTTTCGATTTCTTCCATGGTGTAAATATTTGAAACGTTAGGAAAAAAATGAGTCGCTTAAAATAGTAAAAAATAAAAATAAAATAATCACAGACAAACCATATTTTCGGATTTTTTGACAATGAGAAGCAACTTCTTGATGTAAAATTCAGAACACCTATTCTATTTTTTTTTTGTTGTTGTTGTTGTTGTTGTTGTTGTTGTTGTTGTTTTTGTTAAGACGCTGCGTCGAAAATGGCCTTTTTGATGTTTTCGTTCGAATAAGAGAAATTGCAGTTACCGCCATTTTTCTTTTTTTTTTTAATATCTCATTTATTTATTTATTCTTCACAAGGCAAAAATCGTTGCATGCATTCCGTAGATTCCAGTAATAGCCAAATCTTCACAGATGACATTTTCTGCAAATCCCAACTTATGAATGCAAGTCGAGCGAATTTCACTTGGAAAAAAAAAAGTACACGAACACACACGCAAACTCACTGCCAAAAGAGAATAAATTCTTTTTCGAGCCCAAATTTTATATAAATTTCAGTTCCAAAACCGAGTGGGAATCAAGTAAGACAATGGAAATAACCGGGTTGATGAGAGGTGTACGATTTAAAACAAAAAATACGATGTCTCTTCAAGTCGTAGGTGATCATGGCTCTCTCTACATTACTTTTTTTTCTAAACATATCGCCCCAAGCAAGACATTTTACTGCCACTGTTTTGCAGGGAGTTACATAGGAGGAAAGTTATGAGAAAGAGTGACAGGTGAAAGGGGGTGTCAGGGAGTGAGTAAGAGAAAGATGAGAATATTGATGAGAGTGGAGTGGACAGAGAAAGGAGCATGAGAGAGAGAGGATGCAAGGCAATGAGAGATGAGATGACTATTGACTTTACATTTAAATAAATAAAGATAGATAGATAGATAGATAGATTTTTTTAATAATTATATCGCCCCAGGCAAGGTATTTTACTGCCACTGTTTTACAGGGTGTTACATAGGAGGAAACTTATGAGCAAGAGTGACAGGTTATTGAGGGTGTCTGGAAGTGGATAAAAGAAGGATGAGAATACTGATGAGAGTGGAGTGGACGGAGAAAGGAGCATAAAAGAGAGACGATGCAGGTTAATGAGATAGGAGATGACTATTGATTTTACATTCAAATATGTCTTAAATATGTCGAAAGATAGATAAAGACAGACTGTAGATAGATAGATAGATAGATAGATAGATAGATAGATAGATAGATAGATAGATAGATTTTTTGTTTATAATCATATCGCCCCAAGCAAAGCATTTTACAGCCACTGTTTTGCAGGGGGTTACATAGGAGGAAAATTAAAAGAAAGAGTAACAGGTTATAGGGGATATCAGGAAGTGGGTAAAAGAAGGATGAGAATACTGATGAAAGTGGAGTGGACGGAGAAAGGGGCATGAGAAAGAAGATACAGGTTCGTGAGATAGGAGATGACTATTGACTTTACATTTAAATTCTTGGAGATTGTAGCTGTCGGGAAAGCAAATAAGCGGAAGTCAATTCCACAGGTGTAAAGTGAGAGAAAAGAAGCTGCTGGAGTAGAATTTGCGCTTACATTTTATTTGTTTCACAGCAAAAAGGGTGAGACCTAGTCGCTAATCTTGTGGCTCGATTAAATTCATATATAGGGGGCAGCAGTGAGCTAAGTTCATCGGAGCAGAAGCCGTGAAAGTATTTGTAGAAGAGACACAGGGAAGCCACATTTCGCCTGTGAGAAAGTGACTGTATCTGAGCTGCCAAGTCGGGATCGATCACATTACAGATTCTCCGTTGGATTTTGTCAAGGACCCCTAGGTGGATAGCCGGAGCACCCGACCAGATATGGCAGCAGTATTCAATGCACGGGCGGATGATAGATTTATGTATGTGCCGGATTGTTTCATTTATTATCTGGAAACTGCCATGATTAGTCGTGAATAATAGTGCTATCGTTTCCCGAATTCACAATTTTCTTTCTTTTTGACTGGTTATAATTTTTTTTTTTTTTTTGGCGGACCGGAAGGAGACTACCACCACCTTTAAATTTGTTGTTTTTCATTTTTTTTTTTTTTTTATTCAGCGCAGTCTAATCGGTTATTACATAAAGTTTCGGATTATTAAAAAAAAAATGAAAATATTTCAATATTTAAACAATTTTAGATGGAGGTTCACTTTATCATACAACGTTATAGAAAATCGATCCTCCATTTTGGAATCACTCGTGTTGGGGGTCGCTTTGTTTTGTTCTTTTTTTGGGACGAGTTGTTGCTTTTGTTTTAGTCTTTTTCAAGATTTCTTTAGTTCTTACGATGGTATCTGCCTCGGAAACTCCAAGAATGGCTTTAATAAAAAAATTCGCAAAGGATTCAGTTGTTGAATATGCGCAAGCAAAAAAGTTAATTGCACAGGACCGATTTACTATAAGGTTGTATGAAAAACTGAGACCCCCTCCCCTAGAATTGTTTAAATGTTGAAATTTTTCCAAATTTTTTTTGTCAGTCGGAAAGTATAGGGTTTATTCGATAAGATTGCACAGAAAAAGTAAAAAAAAAATTGATAATCAACCAATTTACAGGTGGGGGCAATGTCGTACCGGCGAGTGGTTCCATAATTGAGGATCGATTTACTATAACGTTGTATGAAAAACTGAGACCCCTAGAATTGTTTAAATATAGAAATTTTTTTTGTTTTTTTTTTTGTCACTCGGATAGTTTAGGATGTAGTCGATAAGATTGCACTGAAAAAAGTATTAAAAAAATGAAAAGCAACAAATTTAAAGGTGATGGTAGTCTTCTTCCGGTCCGCCATTTCTTTAAAATGGATGCGTTGCGGTGTAATGGATATCTGTTCGGAGTGAGAAATCGGAGAGCCGAGTTCGTATTCCAGTTGAATTAGTTTCATTCACTTCTGCACAAATACGCTTGGGGAAGGTGTTGATCCATCCCTTCTCCCTCCAGCTACGGGTTAAGTATCAGCGCAGATTGGGTTCTATAGCCTTGGGTAGCAACCGCTCAAACGTAGAAAGTAATGGCAACCTACTGCGGAAAAATCTGCCTAGTTAGTCATGTCTCGAAAAAGTCATGATCGTCCAAGCAATGGCAGTTAGCTAATTTGTTTTAATAGTTAATAATAAAAATATTTAAAATAATAATTAATTTTTAAAAAAAAGTGTTAATAAACAAATAAATAAATATTATAATAGATTTGTTCGGGTAACTATAACTAGACTGGCAATAATGTCCCACCCTTTTACAGTGAGATCAACCAAATGTAGGCGACAATTCTACTCCATCAGCTTCTTTTCTCGCACTTCCCGCCTGTAGAACTCCCTTCCATATACTTGCTTTCCTGACGGCTACAACCTCCAGGAATTTAAATGCAAAGTCAGTTCCCAACTCCTATCCACTTAACTCCAACCCTTTCTACATCACCCTGTGTATCTTGTTCTTTTCTTTTCTCTCTGCCTTCGCAAATGTTTTCATACCTGTGTTCACATCCTTCTCTTGCCCTTTCTCTTTCACTCCCTGTAACTGGTTTGTCTTTCTTTTCACTCTCCTCCTGCCTAAAACTTTAACTATCTAATGTAGCCTCTTGAACATCACCGGCGATACTGCCTTGCTTGGGGTGAAATGATTAAAAAAATGAACTTTTGAGAAAAGTGCATTTTAAAGAAAGCCAGAGAGCTTATGATAAATGATTACATTTGTTTGTAAATATTTATATTTTTAGAATTGACCGTTAAAGAATCGCCAAATATATTTCGGTTAAGCCGGCTTGTTCCAAATTCATTTTTAAATTCAGAAAATATATACTATTTTTATTTATTATCCAGTCGAAAGTGTCGGCTTATGACCATGTAAATTTGAAGTTATATAATAATTGAAGGGGCTTCAGACATGTCGAATCCGTTTGAAGTCCCTTCAATTGTTATATAAAGAGAATAACCAGTAGATGAGATTCAGAAGGTAATCAGATTTTCAAAGAAGAATGTTAATCTAATTTCAAAGAAAAACCTAATGTTTCGATTAAGGCAGAAGATAAAATGACACAAGAATTTCATCCTAAAGGAAAAATGATAAAGACCCAGATAGGAAATAAATTTGGGTTACTATCCGAGAAGCAAACATAAAAAGGAACTGAAACCTGTTAATAGATGTTTGTTTGTTTGTTTGTTTAGAGGCCTATCAACACCTTATGGGTCATTTAATACCGACATTTAATTTTCTTGGGAATATTAGTAATTTCTTTTACAAAATGTATTGCTGCTAATTTTATTTTACTATAAAAATGTATTGCTTATACTTTTATAGTGGGTTGACCCCAGTTTAGGGGTAAACTATTTGCTCATAGCAGGGACCAGAACAGGTGCTACCATCTAACGCCATGGTGGATCTGAAAAGAAAAACAACAGCAATTAAGAGGTATATATCTTCCTAATATATCCTTGGGTTAAAAGCAATCGGAGTCTAACCGTACTGATGAGCTGTGATACAACGAAACAGATCTGTCTACGGATGACAATATATATATATATGTGTGTGTGTGTGTGTGTGTGTGTGTGTGTGTGTGTGTGTTAAAAATAGTTTTAAGTTAATAGTTTTAATAGTTTTAAAAATAGTTTTAATAGTTTTTAATAGTTTTAATAGTTTTTAATAGTTTTAATAGTTTTAATAGCTTATAAAATCAATGTGTGTGTGTGTATGTGTTAAAACATAGTTTTAAGGTATGCTATATTTATGGGATAAAGTGCTCAATATCAGGGAGATATAGTATGTAAATACATCAGTGAACATTGAAGTTAACACCCAGAGGCGACAGTCTCATGCTAAAAGCATAATATATATATATATTACAAAAAATATCAAATAATCACAAAACATAACTCAACACAGAAAAATACAAAAACAACACAACACTATTATAATACATATAGAACCAGAAAGAAAGTCACTTTATCACCAAAATTGAATGGGTAATAGTCAAAAGCACCACTACATAACAGCAATAGCAAAAACTGTAAATTATGCCTAGAAGAGAATCTCGCAATAATCAATTTAAAAAAAAACAAAGTAAAATATTAAATATAAAAACAAACAAACGAGATAATAGGAAAAAATAGACATGCGAACAAATATCTACTTTGATATACAAATCACAATAGATAACAACAAAAACAAAACATGCCAATAAAAATATAAATATAAATGTATAAACACACAATCACGACAAAAAACGGAAAATAATATAACAACTAGCGAAAGAAAAAAGACCCATACATAAAGTTTACAAACGTAACTACACACAAGAACACAAACACCAAACTATGACCTCACGCGTACATTGAAAACCATTACAAAAGTATTTAAAAAAACACTTGCGCAATATAGAGAAAAATAAATAAAAAGAAAACCAACCAAACGGAAGCATGACTAATTCTAAAAATATAAAATCACACCGAGCTCCTTAAACAAAAAATCGGAACTCAACAGCAAAAAAATTAACCCCTATGAGTGAAGGCATCATAACGGTGTACTCACGAAACTCTGAAGTCGGCATGAACCTGTTCAGTTAGAGTAACAAATTCTTTACACTAAAACTATCAACACTCTATCTTCACCCGATATCTAGTAATTTACGATAAAAACCTGCTTGCCAAAATATTTTTTATCAGTAAAACTACTGAAAAAAGCAACAATCTTAGTGCCAAACATTATCATAAATAATATATATATGTGTGTGTGTGTGTGTGTGTGTATTTAGGCAGCAAATTTTCTTTTAAACATGTCAGATTAAATACATTGCAAACAATGTCTGTTTATTCTTAATAACATCCGTTAATACTTACGGATAATCTTTCGCGTATTACAATCAAAAGATGTCCGAAATAAGCTGTAACGTTGACAGATGTTATTTTTATTCATTTCTTAAGGTACCCAAGTACTTTCAACCTCTTTCTGAGGTCTTCTTCAGGGGTGTGAGTTATGGTAACAAATGTAACCGGAAAACTGTGTTGCTAAAAATTACTGTACATTTTTTTCCTGTTTCAAATATAACGGTTGACAAATTGCTAGCGTTCATCAGAACGTGAAAATTATCCAAAATGAATTTTTTTTATATGTTGTAATGTCATGGTCATGCACTTGCTAAAGCATGAAAGAATTGTTTTTTTACAAACATTTTAGAACATTACTACAGTATTCATAGCTGATTCTATAAATTGACTGCTTAAGCGTTTTAAGAATAAGTAAACAGTGTTTGAAATTTATTTAATCTTATATATATATATATGTGTGTGTGAGTGTGTGCGTGTGTGTGTGTGTGTGTGTGTGTGTGTGTGTGTGTGTTGGGTACTCTGACGTGGTGTAATGGTTAGCAAGCTTGTCTCGCTAGAGCCTGTGAGTAGTGAGTTCGATCCTCACTGAATATACCATACTTTCGGCCTTGTGCCACATCTAAGCAGCGCTTATAAAATCAATGTGTGTGTGTGTGTGTGTGTGATTTATAATTTGTACTTTACTAATTTTTATGAAGAAATAAGAAAATAACAAAAATAATTCCCATTTTACAGTAGAAAGGGAAAAACACTTATATACAATTTATTTAATTTAATACTAATTAATCTAAATTATGTTTAATTCAATTTTGTGTTTACACTTTTGAGATAATTACAAAGAATCTGCCAAAGTTTGCATAGAGTCATTCAAAGTATTTTTAAAGAAATCAGTTTAAGGTATATTCTATTTTAACGTTTCAAACAATTTTTACATACCAAACGCTGATTTTTACCTCCCTTAGATCACGCGTAAAGTTCTTGAGCGAAACACAAAGTCCAAGCTTTCTTTCGGAATTGAAAAATCCTGCGTCGAAATAAAATGAAAAATGCCACCCTCCACCCGCGAAACTTTCTTTTGGCTTACGGCCACATCACGTTGTAACAGCGGTTCCTATACAATTATCGAAGTTAAGCAATGTCTAGCCTGGTCATTACCTAGATGAGTGACCGCTTGGGAATACCAGGTACTGTAAGCTTGGATGTGCGAGTTGTGCGGAATACGGCTGTATCAGGTTGAAACAACGGTTCCTATACAATCATCGAAGTTAAGCAATGCCGTGCATTGTCAGTACCTAGATGAGTGACCACCTGGGAATATCAGGTTCTGTTAGCTTGGATATGGTGATAGTACGGCTTACGGCTATATCAAGTTGAAACATTGTCTCTCATACAATCACCGAAGTTAAGCAACTTCGAGCTTTGTCAGTAAATAGATGGGTGACCACTTGACAATACTGTACTCTAAGCTTAAATGTACAAGTAGTGTAATAGATAACATACGATCACCGAAGTTAAGCAACGTCGAGCCTTGTCAGTAAATAGATGAGTAACCGTTTGGGGATAGCAAGTACTGTAAGTTTCGATAAGTAGTGAAACGGTTAGGAATTGGAAATTGTAGAACCGAGTTTCAATTCTTGTTGGCTCCGTTATGAATCCACCTCGTCTCCAACATCTATGAGTTAATTAGTAAAACTCGTATCTGTAAATCTTCATTATCTCCAAATAATTTTTCAGTCAGTTAAGCGTCATACTGGATACTTTCTTTTCATTCCTGGGTATGATAATAAACTACATCCAGCAGCAAGGTCTCTGATCGAATGATTGAAAGTTTTGAGGAGCGTGGAGCCAATACTTAATTGATGTTGTTCCCAAATCCAGACCCTGTGTGGTAGAACCTGTTAGGGCCCCAGTTATGGGTAAATAACAAACACCCAAATAACAACAAAACACTATGAAAGTATAAAATACATTTTATCGTAAAAATACCAGCAATAAAAAATTAAAATTTGGAAATTTCAATACCAAAATATACTTCTAAATAAACGAAGGGATGGTATGGGTCGTCATAGAAATAAATATAAATTACATTAAGTATCCTTTTCTTCCAATTAATCACAACAGGTTTTTTTTTTTAATTTTGGCTAAGAGGTTAATTCCCCTCTACCTACCACTACTAACACTTGGATCAGGCCACATACCTTCAACTACCAAAGAAGAAATTACTACTAAAATTCCGCTAACTTAACCCTATAAACACCAATACCTCTCAACCCCTTCCTTCACTAGAGCAAACCTTTGGGCTTAGAATTCTTCCTCATTCTTTGTTAATAAGGGGTCGAAAATGCATGTCTTAAAATGACATGTTGAAAATGGTTATTTCCCCTCTAAGTTTTATTTGAATGTACAGATATATATATATATATATATATATATATATATATATATATATATATATATTACCAACAATACCTATTTATATTAGAATGAACAACAATACATATTTATAGCAAAATAACCAACAATACGTTTTATCTGTGGTTAAAGGAATTACAACTGCGTTCAAAATATTTAAATTTTGGTATTAAATAACCCATACAGGTGTTTATAGTTTTCAAACAAAATCCATTAACCAACAGTATCTATTAAGGTAGTAAAAGAAAGCAAGAAAAAACGACTATCAAGAGTAAGATAACTGAATTTAGAGTCATGGGCAAAAAGGACGTCCGAAGATGCGAGCTACAAATCTGAGATGTCAACCTAGAGCAAGTACAGAATTTTTTTTTTTTTTAATCGTATCACCCTGAGCAAGGCGGTAACGCCACTGATGTGCAGGGGGCTACGTAATAGAGAAAAGATTGGAAAAGAGAAAGCCGGAAACCACATCCTAAACAGGGAACAAGGGATGAGCCTCTTAACCTGTTCAATAGACGTGGGTGGAGTGTGAACCGGGCGATAGATAGATCTATCAAAATTGGAAAAAACAAAAACAAAGTGAGTATAGCTGTCTGGAAATGGTTATAGCAGCCGAAGTTAAAATAACGAAAGATGCCTTTTTAAAGTTACGCAAAGTATCAAGAAACAGGAATTTTTTTCCTGAATTAAACCAAAGTGTGCTGAACTACTATGTAATATTAATCATCTTGTATGGCAGTAAATGCTGGACAGTTTCTTCACTTTTTAAGAGGAAAGTTGAGGCAACAGATACAAAGAAAAGATTCTTTTAATGTCATGTATTATCAGTCTTCCTATATGTTAGGAAAGGCTTGGCAATTTTCACACAGATGAAGAGTAGACTTGAGGCAAGAGAATTAAAGAAAAGAGTGCTTTACTGTAATGTATTATTAATCCTCTTATATGGCAGTGAATGCTGGACAATATCCTTACAGATGAAGAGGTGACCGCAGGCAATAAAGTTGTGGTGCTACAGAAGGATGCTGAGATTGCTACAGATATGGCATTGCAGTTGGTTTACATAATAATTGATAATTTTGATAAATTCTTGAATAAAAAAATATCTTTTCATTCAAATTTATTTTTTTATAAAATGGTAAATAATAAATATCGCACTGTACTTGGTTCACATATTTTTATAATCTTGTAATTAAATTTTGCCGAGGGTGTCAAAATGGTATCCAGTAATAGCAGTCTCAAAAGGAACAACCTTCCTTTTGATACATCGTTTTTTTTAAAATAATGGTCACTCAATACAATACCAAAGAGCCTCTCAATGTAGAGGGTTACTGTGTGGTTTCGTATTTGTGTAAAAAAAGGGAAGAAGTGAAGTTCCTGTGACTATTCAGAAAAGACAATGACCATCTCTAGACTTCACAAAATTTAATTGATCAATATTATTTCAGTCGGAAACCTTAGAAATAATAGTGTGGATCAAAACACTATGGAAGTATAAAGATACACTTTTATAGAAAAATATACGCTTTTGAAAGAAAAATATTACCAACAATACAGTTTTGAAGAAAAAATTATTCTTAGCAAAACATTTTTAATACAAAACTAGAAGACATTTTCAGTTTTCTAAAATAAAAAAAGAATAAAAACAAAAAGTTTTCATTAAAATCTGATTAAATCAACCTTCTCACCATAACCGAAAATTTAAAAAAATACCTTAAAACTTTAACTTTTTGGCATTAAATAACCCACAGAGGTGTTGATATGCCGTTAAACAAAACTCAAACTCAAACAAAATGTTTTCAATTTGCGTTCTTTATAGAAAATCAGACTCAAAATATTGCTCCATATAACATATTACATCATAATATATCTAAATTGTTCAGTATAATATTTGCCTTCGAAGGACTTGATTTGATGGCAAAAAGATTTAGTAATAATTTAGTGCTTGTGTCATGCATCTCGTCACTTACAATTTATTTATGCATCTCGTCACTTACAATTTATTTATGCATCTCGTCACTTACAATTTATTTATGCATCTAGTCACTTACAATTTATTTATGCATCTCGTCACTTACAATTTATTTATGCATCTCGTCACTTACAATTTATTTATGCATCTAGTCACTTACAATTTATTTATGCATCTCGTCACTTACAATTTATTTATGCATCTAGTCACTTACAATTTATTTATGCATCTCGTCACTTACAATTTATTTATGCATCTCGTCACTTACAATTTATTTATGCATCTCGTCACTTACAATTTATTTATGCATCTCGTCACTTACAATTTATTTATGCATCTAGTCACTTACAATTTATTTATGCATCTCGTCACTTACAATTTATTTATGCATCTCGTCACTTACAATTTATTTATGCATCTAGTCACTTACAATTTATTTATGCATCTAGTCACTTACAATTTATTTATGCATCTCGTCACTTACAATTTATTTATGCATCTCGTCACTTACAATTTATTTATGCATCTAGTCACTTACAATTTATTTATGCATCTAGTCACTTACAATTTATTTATGCATCTCGTCACTTACAATTTATTTATGCATCTCGTCACTTACAATTTATTTATGCATCTCGTCACTTACAATTTATTTATGCATCTAGTCACTTACAATTTATTTATGCATCTCGTCACTTACAATTTATTTATGCATCTAGTCACTTACAATTTATTTATGCATCTCGTCACTTACAATTTATTTATGCATCTAGTCACTTACAATTTATTTATGCATCTCGTCACTTACAATTTATTTATGCATCTAGTCACTTACAATTTATTTATGCATCTCGTCACTTACAATTTATTTATGCATCTCGTCACTTACAATTTATTTATGCATCTCGTCACTTACAATTTATTTATGCATCTCGTCACTTACAATTTGTGAAGCTTAAAGGAAATTATAAATTTTATTAGGTTGTGTTATATGTAATCCTCGGTATTAAATTTTATTAAATTATTAAATTATTATTAAATTATTATTAAATTTTATTTGGTTGTGTTATATGTAATCCTCGGTATTAAATTTTATTAAATTATTAAATTATTATTAAATTATTATTAAATTTTATTAGGTTGTGTTATATGTAATCCTCGGTATTAAATTTTATTAAATTATTAAATTATTATTAAATTATTATTAAATTTTATTAGGTTGTGTTATATGTAATCCTCGGTATTAAATTCCAAGGCTACGACTTTGAACCTAAACTTAATCTTTAAACTTATTTCCTCAAAAAACGATAACTATTTCAAAAAAAATATTTTGTGTTGGTATTTATCATGTCAAATCTTAACCTACAAATTGAGTGCAATATCACTGTTTTACAATTGGTTTGCCCTACTACACATGTATTGGATGGAGGAGTAACGATTTATTAGTGATAAAACTATTTTCTGTCATTTCCCCCTACACCCAGTTTAACCATCCAGATTTCCCTCTTTATGTGTATGAGAGAAAGAGCAGTTAAAACTCACTGAGACTATTTACTAATTTACTTTTCAAATGTACAAATATACTGATAAACTTATAGTTACAGAGTAAAGTGGATAGAGAGCAGTTAGTAACAACTAAGCATAGCCATAGAGAGTGGTTAGTAATAAATAAAAGAACTTTTGTTTGTTCTTCTACTTCAGAATTAAATTAGTGAGAAGAGTGATGCTGCTTCTTGTGCACCAGTGTATCAATATCAGGGTTAGTTTTGGCAAGCGCGCAACGTATGTCACATTCCACCTCAAGTCAGTTTCATGCTTTGGGCTTGATTGTGAGTAAAGTAGAAAATCCTGACTAACAAAGGTAGGTTGTGGAAAATAGAATGAGGATTTTTAATGCGTTGTTGCTCAGTTGTGAGTATGCTCCACGCATATTAACCCAGAATTTTTCAAGATCTTCAACACGGAACTCATCCTTGGCAGAAGAGTCATGCTTGAGCTCCAAGAACTCATTTTGCATGTCTTCAGGGACATCATCCATCTGACATATAAATGGGTTCCTTGTCAGCCTCATTGAAATGTCTTCAGTATTGATACCAGGGAAATGCCGCTTGAACTCGTCTCCAAAATGTTCAAGGTGAGTGATGATTTCCTCCTTCAATGGGTCCTTGATGTCTTTCCCACCAAGTATGTAACTCAAACGCTCAAAGAATGCTGCATTTCCTTTTTTCATTTGTTATCCCCAAAGTTGTAGTGCAGCCATGAAAGTATTGATGGTGTCCATGTGCACAGTCACGTTGCTCACGGTATTTTTTATTTAGTCGGTAGTGTAATTATTCCCCCACTGGTAGCTTCAAATATTCTTCCAGGGGGCAATTTCCCCCAGTTTAGGAATCGCTAGTTTAAAGCAATTGATGGTTTTGTTACTCATTCCTTAGAAATAAAAATTAAATAAAAGTCACAAGAGACAGCCGATAGACAAATAATTTCTACGCCAGGTAGAAGGTAATAAAGGAAGTCTCTCTGCGTGCACAGAGACAGACGGAAATGGGAATTATAAAACCAAATCAAATTATATAATCAATCTAGATTTATATAGATTTTTTAAAATCATTTCACTCCAAGCAAGGCATTCCACTGCCACTATGGCGCAGGGGGTTACATAGGGGAAAGTGATGAGAAAGAGTGGTTACGGGGTTACATAGGGGAAAGTGACTGGAAAGAGTGGCTAGATATAGGAAATGTCAGAAGGAGGGTGATAGACGGGTAAGGATAGCGAGGATGGTGGTTGGGTAGATGAGAAGGGTGTTTAAAAGAATGGATGCGAGTTAGTGTGTTAGGAGGTGTCTATTGACACCTCCTAAACTCCTGGAGATTGTAGCTCTCGGGGAAGCAAGTGTATGGAAGGGAATTCCACAGGCGGAAAGTGCGAGAAAAGAAGCTGTTGGAGTAGAAATTGAGGTTACATCTTATCTGTTTCATTGTAAAAGGGTGGGACCTAGTAGCTAATCTAGTGAACGGAGAACGAGCAGAGAAGTGCAAGGAACGAGAAACATTTCCAAAGTTTTGAGACTTTTTCTGGAAAGACATTTATAAATTCCAACGAGAGACAAAACTGTAATCTCCGTCAAAGTAGAGATCCTCTGCCCCTCAAGGCATTTGTTATAGCGCTGCAACGACCCCCGGGGAAAGTCCCATGGAAGTCATCCAAAGTGACAGCCATGTTCATTTCCTCAACTTCTTCAAAACGACTGCCCCTGAAATCCTCCTTTAGTTTGAGGAGCAACCAAAAATCACATGGAGCAAGATCTGGACTGAAGGGAAGGTGAGGGATACATTTGATGACCATGACGTTTTTTCCTTTTTTTCTTTTGAAGGCACGAAGACTGGTATAAAAAGAAAGTTTTTCTTCTTTTTTATGTATTGTGTCCTTTTCGAAAGTGGCTCTCCACAGCTTCCTATCCTTTGTAGCAATGCTTGTATTTTTACTATCTTCTTGTTCTGCCTTCCATATACACTGGTCCTTGGTTTTTTTTTTGGTTTTTTTTAATCATCTCACCCCAAGCAAGGCATTCCACTGCCACTATTGCGCATGGGGCTACATAGGGGAAGGTAAAGAGAAAGAGTGGTTAGACATAGGGAATGTCAGGAGGAAGGTGACATATGAGTAAGGATAGCGAGGATGAGGGTTGGGCAGATGGGAAGAGTGTTTGATAGAATGGGAGCAGGTTAGTGTGTTAGGAGGTGTCTATTGACCTTACATTTAAACTCCTGGAGATTGTAGCCGTCGGGGAAGCAATCGTTTGGAAGAGAATTCCACAGTCGGGAAGTGCGAGGAAAGAAACTGTTGGAGTAGAAGTTACGGCTGCATTTTATCGGTTTCACCGTAAAAGGGTGGGATCTAGTTGATAATCTAGTACCTCGTTCAAATTCGTATTTAGGGGGCACTAGTGATCTAAGTTCATCGGAGCAGAAGCCGTGAAAGTATTTATAGATATGACCATAAACTGTATCCAGCAGCAAGGCCTCTGATTGGGAGTTTATGAGAAGCATGGAACCACCTCTTAGTTGTTGTTGTTTCCAGGTCCACCCTGACCCGGGGTTGTAACACCTGTTAGGGTCCCAGCTATGGGCAAATAGTTAACCCCTCAAACTGGGGTCAAAACACTATGAAACTATAAAAAATAGATTTTTATAGAAAAATATACATTTTTGAAGGAAAAAATATTACCAGCAATACATTTTTGAATACAAAAATAGAAGACATTTTCAGTTTCTAAAATAAAAAATTTCATCAAAGTCTGACTAAATCAACCTTCTTATTATAACCGAACATTAAAAAAATACCTTAAAACTTTAACTTTTTGGCATTAAATAACCCACAGAGGTGTTGATATGCCGTTAAACAAAACTCAAACTCAACTCCATATACACAATCTCGTTAAGTAGGTTACTTACTGTTTATCTTTGCTCCTTTTGTCTACAATGAGTGTTGAATTTTTCGAACCCCCTTTCCTCATTATATATTGCATAAATTTCAGCTCTGTTTCTGATTCTTAGATTAAGTGTCTTTTTTGTTTATAGTTTTCTTAAAACTGCCTCGTTGCTTACACGCTCCATCTATGTCATTCTCAGCATTCTTCTGTAGCACCACATCTCTGTTTTATATTGCTTCGTTTTGCCAAAATTACCCCCGATCCATCGAATAAAGTGAAAACATCTAGTTTGGCAACTAGGTCCCACTTTTTTACAGTCAAAACAATAAAATGCGACAGACACTTCTACACGATTAGCTTCTTTTTACGCACTTCCCGCCTGTAAAACTCCATTTCGTATACTCTCTATAATCTCCAGGAGTTCAAGTGCAACGTCAATTGCCATCTCTCATCTCCTTGACTCCCATTCTTCTCTTATCCTTTCCCCCAACACCCCCTGTATGTTGTTCTTCTCCCTTTTCGCTCTACTCTCTTCACACCAGTACGCCCATTGTTATGGGGAAACAAACCTATTCCTCAGATAATGGACTCTCCCTCCTATATTAATATTATGGTGAAGCACACCTATTCCTCAGATAATGGACTCTCCCTCTTATATTAATATTATGGTGAAGCACACCTATTCCTCAGATAATGGACTCTCCCTCCTATATTAATATTATGGTGAAGCACACCTATTCCTCAGATAATGGACTCTCCCTCCTATATTAATATTATGGTGAAGCACACCTATTCCTCAGATAATGGACTCTCCCTCCTATATTAATATTATGGTGAAGCACACCTATTCCTCAGATAATGGACTCTCCCTCCTATATTAATATTATGGTGAAGCACACCTATTCCTCAGATAATGGACTCTCCCTCCTATATTAATATTATGGTGAAGCACACCTATTCCTCAGATAATGGACTCTCCCTCCTATATTAATATTATGGTGAAGCACACCTATTCCTCAGATAATGGACTCTCCCTCTTATATTAATATTATGGTGAAGCACACCTATTCCTCAGATAATGGACTCTCCCTCCTATATTAATATTATGGTGAAGCACACCTATTCCTCAGATAATGGACTCTCCCTCCTATATTAATATTATGGTGAAGCACACCTATTCCTCAGATAATGGACTCTCCCTCCTATATTAAGAAGAGTTAACAGGAAGTTCTTGAGAAGTTATTAGGAGTTCTTTAGAGTTAGAACTCTAAAGAACTCCTAATAACTTTTGAGTTCAGTAGAACTACTTGGCAGTTGATATTAGTCGGCAGTTAGCCGAATACTAAGGAGTCAGCTCTCAGTGGAAGATTACCAAGTTCCTAACATTTTGGGTGCATTAAGTCGATTAGTAACTGACATAGCACGATTATAGACTTCAGTGCGAAGACTACTCCACAACACCCATCCTTGTCTTATCCATTCTCCGACGCCTTCTATAACTTGTAACTTGCTTGGGGCGAAACGATTATAAAAAATATCTCTGACCTTAACTCTCTTAATGGAATGAGGAAGTGTTGCTTGAAGGCCGGAGCTTCGATATCTTGCCCGAGATTACCGTTTGTTCACTGGAATCACAATGAATTCCAACGAACAAACGTTTGTCTCGGAAATTAATGTGAAAAATACTACATCGCTACTGGGGTTGAAATAAAGAAGGAAAAAAAAAGCCAAATTTCATCCTAATCTAACTTCGGCTGTCAAGATCAGTTTGGAGGGCTTTACAACTCTTCTTGAATTCCAGAGGCCCTATCCCCTTCCACTGTGAAACAGGGATACAACACGAAGAGACAGAAATTCATTTATCATGGGACAGACGCACACTTAAGGGCGCACTCGCACCAGCCACACCCACCAAATAAACCATGAATTTCCTGATATGCCGTACAAAACTTTAATAAAACCCGGATGAAACCAAACACTTCTAAGGCTTCGTGTGATTCTTGATTTGTATTATTTTCTAGAAGCTTATTGATATCACACTCATTGTTCGGTGGTGCTGTGGGCGATCATGTCTTGCCATTACTTTCTGTGGTAAACTACATCTAGAGAATCAAATCAGTCCTGCTATTCAACCCATAGATTGGGGAAGAAGACACGGATTATATTATATTATTATATTAATAAGTAGTAATTAGTGAGGGATCAGTTTATTACTTCATAACAAAAGAAAATCAATCCCTCATTTTATGCCCAGTAAAAGCTTGACTTATTTTTCCAACTACTCAATTCAGTCAGTTAAGTGCCGAACGTTATACACACTTAGGTGATCATGTCTTGAAAGAGACATGACTAACTGGGCAGAAGCTTTTCCCGCAGTAGGTTGTCATTACTTTCTGCAGTAGACTGGTTGCCAATCAAGGTTAAAGAACCCAATCTTGTTATTTAACCCATAGCTGGAAGGAGAAGAGACAGATTAATACATTCCCCAAGGGTGTTTGCGCGTACGTGAATGCAATGAATTCAACTGGAATTCGAACTCCGATTTCTTGTCCAGAGTTGATATCCTCTACACCACAACGCACATTCGCGCTATATATTTAGAGATCCTTAATAAAATCCCAAGAAGAATCTGCAATATTATGGGTCCTAACCTGGCGACCCAAAATCAGTCACTTTTCCACCGACGTAATCTTGCTTCCCTGCGCCTTTTCTATAGGTACTTTCATGAATCAGTTCTTCGGATCAGTTCTTCGCTTTGGTACCTAGACTTTATGAATTTAAGCGACTAGTGCTCGTCTGGCGACGAGGTCTCATCAATTTAACTTGTATTGACTAGATGCAACCGTAAGTTCTATGCTTTTCTCGCCCTTGTCACTCGAGGAACGCTCGTTTTTGATTCATACTTCCCATTTTAAATGCAATGTCAATTGCTATTTACTCTCTTCCGTCCTTAGACAGTCAGGTTAGAGGAAGATAACTCATTACTACCAAAAGAAGCTTCGCACAAGGAATGATATACCCTAATGGTCGTAATAAAGAGTTCCGTTCGGAATTATAGCACCTGAAGGAGGCCGGAGCGTACAACGACCGAAACGTCGTACAAATGGCAACAAAGATGAGAACAATAGTCCGAATAATGTAAATACTGTAAATACTACCTCATCTCAGAAATATAGACAAAGGGTTCGGTTCGAAATTCCTAGCACCTGAAGATGGCCGGCGCGTACAACGACTGAAACGTCGTACAAATGGCAACCAAGACAAGGATAATAGTGGAAACACTACCTCATCTCAGAAATATAGACAAAGGGTTCGGTTCAAAATTCCTAGCACCTGAAGATGGCCGGCGCGTACAACGACCGAAACGTCGTACAAATGGCAACCAAGACAAGGATAATAGTGGAAACACTACCTCATCTCAGAAATATAGACAAAGCGTTCGGTTCGAAATTCCTAGCACCTGAAGATGGCCGGCGCGTACAACGACCGAAACGTCGTACAAATGGCAACCAAGACAAGGATAATAGTGGAAACACTACCTCATCTCAGAAATATAGACAAAGGGTTCGGTTCGAAATTCCTAGCACCTGAAGATGGCCGGCGCGTACAACGACCGAAACGTCGTACAAATGGCAACCAAGACAAGGATAATAGTGGAAACACTACCTCATCTCAGAAATATAGACAAAGGGTTCGGTTCGAAATTCCTAGCACCTGAAGATGGCCGGCGCGTACAACGACCGAAACGTCGTACAAATGGCAACCAAGACAAGGATAATAGTGGAAACACTACCTCATCTCAGAAATATAGACAAATACTGTCTTCCTGATTACTCTTCTACTGTTCTCGTTCCTTTGTAATGTTGCTTTTTTTCTTATTTTCCCATGTCCTGTAGCACTTTGTGTCTTAGTAACTTGATTGGCTTGCTTGGGGAAAAAGAAAGAAAGAAATAAGATAAGTGCGTTGTGGTGCTGTGGATATCGACTCGGAACGACAAATCGGGTGCCGAGTTCGAATTTTGGTTATTTATTTGAAATGTAAAACAAATTTAAATTCAATGACGTTTAACAAATGCTTTCTAAAGTGCAATAAATAAAAGAAGATTCAGTTACTATTCCTTATATTCTAGTGGAAATTTTTAAAATTCAGTCTTTAAAGTGTAAATATGCAAAAGATTCTCAGGAGACAATATAGACTTCAATAGGAATTGTTGTGAAAGTTATAAGAAGCAAGCTATTGTTATTCTGAAAGGGTACCTTCACTGACCATTTCCTAGCCTCCTTTTGTTACAATTGGTTCCAAACTGATAATTACCTATTCTACTTTTGTGACCATTAGTGCCAAACTCACCATTTCTTATCTTCCTTTTGTTAGGATTTGTGGCAAACTGGCCCTTTTGTAACTCCTTTTCGCAAAGATTGGTGCCAAATTGACCTTTTGCTACGATTGGTGCCAAAATGACCATTTCAAAACTTTCTTTTGCTACGATTGGTGCCAAACTGACCATTTCCTAACTCTTTTTTGTTACGATTGGTGCCAAGCTGACCATTTTGTAATTCCCTTTTCTTACGATTGGTGCCAAGCTGACCATTTCCTAAATTCCTTTTGTTATGATTGGTGCCAAGCTGATCATTTTCTAACTTTCTTTTGTTACGATTGAGTCAAACTGACCATTTCGTAAATCACTTTTTATACGATTAGTGCCAACCCGACTTTTTATTAGTGTTGTTTAGGTGTGGCACAAGGCACAATCGCTAAAGTTTCTGGAAAACTTGTCGGTTTTCTGTATCACATCAGTAAATACCTGATTCCTCTTATTATCCTTCATCTTTAAAAGAGCCAGATCAGGCTGAAATATGAGTACTGCTGCCATTCATTTCAATTTAAAAGCAGACTTTTGCATATCATTTTGTGATCAGTGAATATTTTCTCTAGTCTAGCTCGGACAACCTAGTGGGTGCGGAAACTGGCTGGTCACATTCAATGCCTCAAAAACCAAACAAGTTCCATTATCAACAGGCGTACTCAGAAATTACACTGATCATGAACAGGTGTTCCTTTAGTAAAGAATTGTGCCTTGAACACCTTTTAAGATTTAAACTCAACCCAGATCTCAAGTTAAACACGTACATATGATAAATCACTAAAGATAGTATAAAAATGGTCAGTTCCCTGTACCTCTCCAGTAATCCTCTTGCAATTCCCTACTTTTACAAAAGCCGAATCAGGTTGAAAACGGAATACTGCTTCAATACTAAACTGGCAACTAGGTCTCACCATTTTATTGGTTGAACTACTCAGAAGCAACCATGTACATATGATACATCACTAAAGATAGTATAAAAATGGTCAGTTCCCTGTACCTCTCTAGTACTCCTCTTGCAATTCCCTACTTTTACGAAAGCCGAATCAGGTTGAAAACGGAATACTGCTTCAATACTAAACTGGCAACTAGGTCTCACCATTTTATTGGTTGAGCTACCTACATACAACAACCACTTTGTGAAACCGATTCTTAAAAGGGTGCTTACCCGATTACTATAACTTTAACCTGTTCAAATCTAGGGTTAACTATTATCTTCCCCAAATATCCGCATAATGTGTGCCCCTTATTCTTTAAGCCTTTACATAGAGTGGCTCCCGGGCCTTGTACAAGGTGATCTTTATTGTAAAAACAATCGAGACTAATGCAATTATTGAGCTTAGTTTTTTTAATCAATTTTATGATATCAGAATCCACATTAGAAAATGGTAGTTGGATCCCATCTTTTGTCACAATGTTAATTCCGTTACTGGGTTTTGTCAAAAAACAAAAAAACAAAAAACAAAAAAACAAAAAACAAAAATAAAAACAAAACAAAAAAAAGAACAATCTTCTTGAAACCAAACACAACCAAAAAAATGTCACTTTTTTTCGTGTACTTTATTTATCTAGACCAGGGGTCGGCAACTTATGGCACGCATGCCTCACTTATCACGCCAAGCAATTTCTAATGACACGCAAATTGGGCAAAACTCAAAGTAACAAAATATATTGCTGATATTAAGCAGTTGGCTACGACCGTGCAAGAACACGGCTCCAATTAATAATAAAAAGTTAAAAAAACTTTTAAAAAAAGTTTATTTCTATTAATGTGGTTTACATATTATTGTATATATTACTCTAAAAATTATAGTGTAGAACAGTTATATTGCCATTGACTTATATATACATATGCTGTTGGCACACTGAATAGTTTTAAAACCTTTAAGTCGGCGCATAGTTAACAAAGGTTGCCGACCCCTGGTTGTTTTTCTTCTCACGGGAGGTGGAAGATTTTGAGGTGTGTGGATAACCTATTAATTACTGTTCTTCCGAAATCTACCCGAAGCCGATGTGGTAGCATCTTTTAGGGTCCCAATTACGGGTAAATAGTGAACTCCTAAACAAAACACTATAAAAGTATAAAAATATATTTTATAGTAAAAATACAAGCAATACGTTTTTATATAAAAATTACCAAGAATGCATTTTATGGTAAAATGACCAACGATACATTTTATGTGTTTTTGAAGGCATACAATTGTGTTAAAAATATTTAGTTGAAGCCATAAAAAATGTTCAAAGTATTTAGAATTCGGCATTAAATATCACAGAGGTTAATATGCTACGATACAAATCAACCAAGCAACCAACATGAAAGATAATATAATATCCTATAATGTTTTCAAGAAAGCAAACTGTATTGCAAAATAAACCTTTAACAAAACTACAATATAAAATACACATAACACCGCTTCTAATGGTTACGTCTACAAAAACTTGTACATGCACAAAAGCAGAGTATCAGCTACCATGTATTCAATTGTGAAAGCCCAATAACATATATAATAATTTTATTACTTCAAAACAAAACAAAACAAAAAATGAATTTCGGCATTAAATGACCAATAAGGATTTTATACGCCGTTAAACAAACAAATGAAATTAAATTCTTAGTTTTCAGTCTAAGGCTCCAAATATGGTTGCCATTAAGAATAACTGGTCTATAAAGGCTGGATAGACTTTATTTTTTTTTGCTTTTTAGCATTCCTTAGTCGACACTCCAAACTTTGCTCAAGAGTTAAAAAACGTTACTATGCTAAGGGCGGATCCAAAGTTTTCAAAAAGCCTGGGGCTGGAAGGGAAATATTCAGCGAGGGTAGTGTTGATGATCACTGACTTGACAGGGTGTTTGGTCGGGGCTCCCCTAAATGACTGCATTTTTCCCTTATGGTGTATAATATTCACTCATATATAATACGCAGTGCACACACACACACACACACACACACACACACACACACACACACACACACACACACACACACACACACACAAACAAACAAACATATGCCTTTTCGTCTTTCTAGGTAATATTTATTTTGCTGTGTGTATAGGGGTTTGCTTTTTGGTCTTTATTTTTCATTTTTTCCTTCTTTGTTCGGGATTTTTTTTTTTGTCTAAGGTGTTAGGTCTTTTGGTAAATGGTCTGTTGGTCACACCAACATAGTTGGCTTTTCTTTAGTATATATATATATCTTTAAAACACACACACACACACACACACACACACACACACACACATATATATATATATATATATATATATATATATATATATATATATATACTGTGCAAAAGTATTCGGACAAGAACTATTTTATTTTTTATGAGGCATAAAAATAAAGTTTAAAATAACCCCTGTCCAAACACTTTTTTCACACTACCAGTAGTGTGCAAAAGTATTAGGACAGAGATGATTTTCCTAAAAACCTCATTGAAATTCAAGTCAAGTAAATTGCTAATAAATATTGATTATTTAAAACTAGGTGTAAAAAAAATGTATTTAAAAGAAGTTATATCTCATTTTTCCTATTTTCTATTAAACAAGTTATTTTGAAACTACTCATTATTCTATTATTCTTGGATATGACTGACTTTTTTTTCTTATTTGGGAACAAATACAAGCTGCTTGGCAGGAGATACCAATTAGATACATTGAAGAAGCTTGTGATGTCAATGCCTGACAGAATGAAGGCTGTGATCAAAGCAAAAGGCTATTATACTAAATATTAAATTTATTTCGTAACAAGAATTTTTTTATATATTAAGACCGATCAAAATTGGCAGTAAATAAAACAGTGTTACCGGTGACATTTTATTGATTTCAATATCATTTGAGTTATGGCAATTATGGCCTGAATTGAATGCTATCGAAGCCGAAGACTTGTGGTTCCAACATGACGGCGCCACATGCCGCACAGCCAATGCAACAATAGCTTTATTGAATGAGAATTCCCAGGTTGCATCATCTCTCGAAACTGTGATGTCAATAGTGATGGGCGATATTATTTTTCACACATAATTGCCCTGACTCAGATAACATAAATCAATAAAATTTCACCAATAACAACTGTTTTATTTACTGCTAACTTCGATCCGTTTTAATAGAATACCCTATATATATATATATATATATATATATATATAAAATCCTTTGTACAATAAAGACGGAAGCTGATGATGGTTCGCCTGAAATAGGCCTATACTTCCGATTTACCATGAAATAACGTGTCTGCCTTAATTTTTCTTATATATATATTGTTAGGTCTGCTGCTAAGAATCTTGGTTTCTTGTATCAAGCTAAAAATAATATTTTTCTCCAGAATCTATCTCACATATCTATAAGTCTACCATTCAATCAGGCTTAGACTATTGCTGCCGCATATGGTCGGATGCCCCTGCTTTAAATATATATATATATATATATATATATATATATATATATATATATATATATATAAAAACTTATTTATAAATTAAACTTTGTCTGTGTGTGTATGTGTGTGTGTGTGTATGTGTGTGTGTGTGTGTGTGTGTGTGTGTGTGTGTGTGTGTGTGTATGTCCGTTACCTATAGACTCCGAAACGGCTGAACCGATTTTCTTGAAAATTAACACAGTTGGACTATAAGAGTCTGTGAGTGTTCTTAGCTAGGTTTTGTGTCGAGGTACCCCCGATAAATATCGAAAATCGATAATCGAAAAAATCGGGTTATAGAAGGAGTAGTCCGGTTTTAATCAAATTTGATACACTCATAGACAAAGATATAAGAAACGATATTCAGAAGTTTCAAGGTTGCAGTTTTTACAATAGTGCAGAAAATCTATAATATTATATATATATATATATATATATATATATATATAAAAGGCAAGATGTTTGTGTGTTGGTCTGTTTATCTGTCTGTATGTCCGTATGTCCTTTATACAAATCCACAATTTTTATCCAATTCTCACCAAACTTCCAACAAATATTATTTAGGCTGTGTGTGAGCTCCAGGACCATGGATTAGTTTCAGAGCTTTTATTACACCCGAGCAACGCCGGGCTATACTGCTAGTATATATATATATATATATAATGAAACACAGGTGTGAAGACAATTGCGAACAAGATACACGGGGTGATGTAGAAAATCTGAAGTCAAGTGGATAAGAGTTGGGTATTGGCATTGCATTTAAATTCCTGTAGCCGTCAGGAAAGTAAGTCTGGAAGGGAGTTCCACAGGCGGGAAGTGCGAAAAAAGAAGCTGATGGAGTAGAATTTTCGGCTGCATTTGGTTGATCTAACTGTAAGTGGATGGGACGAGTTGCACGAGTAAATTCTAGTGGCGGGTGCACCAGTGACTTAAGTTCGTCGGAGCAGAAGCCATGAATATATTTATAGAATAGATATAGGGAAACCACATTCCGCCGGTGAGTAAGTGGCTAGAGTCGAGCTGCCAGGTCGGGACCTATCAAATTACAGATTATTTTTTGGAGCCTGTCGAGAACACTGAGATGAATAGCAGCGGTTCCTGACCATATGACAGCAGCATTCTATGCACGGACGGATGGTTGGTTAGTTTGTTTGGAAATATTTGATAAAATGCAAAGAAGGATCTGCAATATTATTGGTCCTGATCTGGTATCTCTGCTTTAATCATTTTCCCACCGCCGCAAGTTTGCCTCCCTGTGCCTAGTCTATAAATACTGTCATGGTAGTTGTTCAGATGAGCTCTTTGCTATGGTACCTTGACTTTATGAATTTAAGCGCACTACTGGATTGGCAACGAGGTCTCGCCGATTTACAGTTGAATAAACTTGATATAGGCGTAAGTTCTATGCTAACATTTTCTTTTCTCGCACTTCTCTCTCGTGGAACTCTTTTCCAGCTCCATCTTTTCAGGCAAAATTTGACCTTCAAAAATCTATATATATATTTGTAAAGTAATCCCTCTTTAATGCAACTTTTATTAAAATTGTTGTTGGGGGAATATCCTGTTTTATCCAGGTATGGATATGGCCCGGGTTATAAAAGACCGGGACTAGAACGAACTACAGAGTGTTCTTCATTATACGAGAGTGTTCGTGACAATACGAGAGTCTTCGTCATTACACGGGAGTGATCGAGAGTAAACGTGATTATACGAGAGGCATCGACTTTAGTCGAACCATCAGCCTTAGACGAGAGTTAGACGTCACTAGACGGAAGCCTTCTTCTCAAGACGGATGCATACGTCCTATACAGAGACATTGACTTCTCAGATGTTATTCTTGTTAACTGCTCGTTGGGTGTACTTGTATTTGGTTTATTGTACTGAGGTATAATAAATCTCTTTCTTTATATATCCTCAGTGTTAAGAATTATTTCTTGCACTATTTTTTCTTTCTGTTTGTCCCCCTCCCGGGAAATAACAAAAATCGACTGACTATTTACAGCGACTAAGCTTTTTTATTAAGTTTTTCTTGCGTTCGTATAAGCGTTTCTTTTCTGGATATAAAGTGTTCAACAACTGTCCGATTGTTTTATATAATCTGGCGCCTTTGCCTCGTCTGTTAGCCATTATCAACGATGTTTTTTGGTTGTTTTTGTTTTTTAACTGAATAAGTGGATTTTTAAATATCTGTATATATAGTGACGAAGATGTTATTTGTATTTTCCAAACGTGGTCAGCACATTTTGGCCGTATTCGTAGTTGGGTAACTGTTGTGGAGTAGTTTTCGCACTGAAAATTATAATCGTGCTATATCAGTTGCTAATCGACTTAACGCACCCAAAATGTTAGGAACTTGGTAATCATCCACTGAAAGCTGACTCCTTAGTATTCGGCTAACTGCCGACTAATATCAACCGCCTAGTAGTTCTACTGAACTTCAATAAAATTGTAAAGAACTCTCTAGAACTTGTAAGAACTCCTATGAACTTCCCTAGAACTTCTAGAGTTAAACTTCCTGTTAACTCTTATTAATATAGGAGGGAGAGTCCATTATCTGAGGAATAGGCGTGTTTCACCATAACAATAACTGAGTGTTGACTATACTTCTATTATTTTTAACCATTTTTTTACATGTGAATAAGACTGTTATCTAAAAAAAAAAAAAGACTTTGATAATGGTGAATAGGTTAAGTAACATTTATACAATAAGCCCCAACGACTACGAGAAAAAATAGCAAATGTTATAAAAAGGTACCAGACTTCTCCATTGAAAATAAAAATGACGAGGTGAAAGACATCACAGCCAAACTGGGTAAAAGTGACAGGATCCAAATATTAACCGGTAAGCGAGCATAAAAATCCATAAAAATAATTTCCCCAATAACCCCTCTTATCGACTTCAACCCAACAAAAACTGAATTAGATAAAAATGAACCAAGAAATCTTTAAAAATATGTGCAATTTATTAAAGATTGCTATACAAGCCAATTAATGGAAAGGACACAAGCGAGTGTATTTCTCGATTCTAGAAAATTATAAATGAAGAAAAAATACTTTCATAAAATATGGCCTACAAATTTTCTACCCATCAATATCCGAAAAAGGGTTGTTGAAAGCTTTGAATTTCGCTAAGCAGTTCATAAATATATCATCAGAACATAACAACGTAATTTTACATTGCCGTAAATCCATACTTTTCCACAATAGTGAAGCATGAATTAAAAAATTTTAAAAAATGCACATTTGACGGAGTCGACATCTTCGATCTAGGGCTAAATAAGATCATCGAAATAGTCCACATAGACAACCACTGGTTATACAGATATAACGGGCTGATGATATTGCCGGACAATAGAAGAGCAAAGGATAAGAACATATGAACGTAATTTTACATTGCCGTAAATCCATATTTTTCTGCAGTGGTGAAGCATGGATTTTAAAAAAAATGCAAATTTGATGTATTACAAGGGTTCATTTGACGGAGTCGACATCTCCGATCTATTAGGCTTGTATATTCTAAATAAGATCAACAAAATAGTCCACATAGACAACCACTGGTTATAACGGGCTGATGATATTAGCGGACAGACAATAGAAGAGCAAAGGACAAGATAAGAAAAACGCTTTTCAAACTTCTCAGTTTTGAAATAGATGTCGAAATAAATAAAAAAGTAGTCCAATATTTAGACGTAGAATTTAATGAGCAAACTGGCAATGTCTCCCCATACATTAAAACCAAACACAAAATTGTGGCATATGAACACTGGATCTAAACATCCTGCTAACATAATCAAACACATGCCTAAAGGAATAGAACACAGGTTGTCTAATAATTCATCTCGCAAAACAATTTTCGATTAAAGAAAAAAGAATATGAAAGAGCTTTAAAGGAAGACTATGAGAATAAATCAAAATATAAACCAAGCAAATGAAAAATAATGCGAGAAAACGAAACATTATTTGTTTGAACCCACCTTTTAATTTAGAAGTAAAGGCCAAAACAGGGCAAATATTTTACAAATTAATTAATAAACACTTCCTTAAAAACTCGGAATTAAATAAGATATTCAATAGAAATACAGTTAATTTACAGCTGCACGTGCAATTTAGAATATTACATAAATAAGCAAATCGTCAAGAGTTTAGAAAAATAACGTGCAGCATAATATGGTTAATGAAAAATGTAACTGCAGAGACAAAAACAAATGTCCACTTGATGGAGTTATTTACAAAGCAGAAGTACAGGATATACATGGACAGATAAAAATATATCTAGGATGTCCTGAAGAAAATTTTAAAAATCGTTCGTATAATCACAAGTCTGTATTCAAGCCTTAAAAATTGTACCAAGCTAGGTAATCACGTGTGGAAATTATAAAAAAAAATACGGCAAACCACACGATATAACATAGGGCATATTAAAAAAGAGCCAGACCTTACAACGGTGGTGATGCCTGCAGATTGTGGTAAGAAGGGAAGTTAGCCTTAATATTATTTCCAGAACGAGAAAGATTACTAAATTAAAGGTCCGAAGTAGTGTCCTGATGTAAGCATATTAGAAAATATATTTTAGGATTATACAAACCCGGATGTTTCTTGAGCAAATCCTCCCTTATTTTGACATTCAAATTATTTTAAACTCCCAGTTCTACGTTCTGAAAGTTCCTGTTATGCATTTGAAAAAAAAGTTCTAGAATTAGTTAATAAAAAATATCCGAAGATACTGAAAAGTTGAAACCAAGGTTGCGTAATCGATTGATTTCTAAATTTATATATATATATATATACTCGTTTCGAAAAGCCCTCCGCGTATGTACGTGGAAGGGAAAATGGTTGTAAAAAAAGGAAAGAGCTAAGCACATGAACATCAGCCAAAAAGATTTAGACCGGAGCCAGCACGTAGCCCAAAGAAAAAACCGGAGACGTGTAATCAATAATAAAAAAGCGCTCAATATTTAAGCAGAGCAGAATAAGTAAATGAAACCCTGAAGATCCGGTAGGTTTGTTGGCTCACTAGGTTTAATATATATATATATATATATATATATATATATATATATATATATATATATATATATATATCCACGTCTAAAATGGTTTTAAAACCCCATCCCCGTAAACAGCCACTTGATAATATCAATTGCCATGTCTGAAGCGCGATATTAAAAATGGATCCTAAATAAGCAACAGCAATATTTTATTTACTAATCTTAATTCTGCTTGGCACAAGAAAGCATCCAGTGAGCGCTCGAACTTTTTGATTTGGTCTGTGAAAGAAGGTTGTTAACAACACGCTACGGCAGGCACCCACACCTACATTATATTTCAGATTATTTATGCTTTTTAAAAGTATTTATTTAGTAATCCCCTAAACGGAAATGAATCCTAACCCCTAATCCTAATCACGGTTGGCATTCATTTTTTCAAATCGAAAAAGTTGAAATATGCATATGCACTCATGCATTACAAGTGTCGCTTAACAAAATCAGTAGAATTTTACTCCATCTTAACGAACAGTAAAATATTAGATTTTTAATTACGTTGCATCATGGGCCAAATATTACGAAGTGGACGGGAAGGAATGTAAAATTCAAACATTTGAGCTTAAAGTAGATTATATTTGCGCGTGACTAAACTTAAGGTTTTTACTGAAATTCTTTAAAAAAGATTGCTTTCATATGATTCAGATATGATGGGGTTAGTAATGGCATCCCAAATTTTCAAGAAATCGGTTCTATAAAAGCAGGTAAATTTTAGGAACCTATTCTGCTTTATTTTTTTCCAATTTTAGAAAATGAAGAAATCAATTTCTAAACTTATTCATAAATGGAATTGTGTGTGTGTGTGTGTGTGTGTGTGTGTGCGTGTGCGTGTGCGCGTGTCCCCGTTACCTATAGACTCCGAAACGGCTGAACCGATTTTCTTGAAAATTTACACAGTTGTACTATTAACGTCTGCGAGTGTTATTAGCTAGGTTTTGTGTCGAGGTGCCCCCGATAAATATCAAACATCAATAATCGAGAAAATCGGGTTATAGAAGGAGTGGTTCGATTTTAATCAAATTTGATACACTCATAGACAAAGACATAAGAAACGATATTCAGAAGTTTCAAGGTTGCAGTTCTTACAATAGTGCAGAAAATCGATAATATCTATATATAAAAGTCAAGTTGTTTGTGTGTGTGTCTGTTTATCTGCCTGTATGTCTGTATTTTTTCAGCCCTAAGTAGATATAATTGTAGTTCTTAGTCTCAGCCATGATACCATTTACTCAGAGGACTTATTTAGCTTTCAAAATTCAGTTTACGACGAAAAAAACTTATTTGATATCGATATCAGAAAATCAAAATTTGACTTACATCCATTCATTTTTCTTTCAGTCTACGGTTTCGCTTTAACTGGAAACAACTATTGCTTTTTAGTTTTTCGTGCCAACGTCCAAAGAGTCTGCGCTCCAGGACCATGGATTAGTTTTAAAGCTTTCATTACACCCGAGCAACGCCGGGCTATACTGCTAGTATAGTATAAAAAAAAGAATTACGCCATTTTGATAATTTGATAGAAAACAATTATTTATTAAGATATCACCAGGTTGAAATTCTGTTCTCATCATATTTCTCTTCAGAAGTATGATGTTTTTTGACTCTAGGTGACGTCAGCTGTGTTATGGCCTCTTAACTACATTCGAACTGAATCGCTACTGTCCCAAAAAATCCAGTGGAAATCTTATCAACTTTATGACTGGAAGATTTGCCAGATTTTTAACTTCAAAATGGTGTCTATCAGAGTTTCACTAGACACGCTTTCGATCGTAACTAACCTTTTAACTAGACCATAATATACGAGATTATTTTCGGATAATCCAACAACCGGTTCGCTAAGCTTTCATAATTTTATGTAGAATGCAACCACCATATTTATATTCTCCGGCATTTCCTTTTTTAAAAAGTACTCAATACAACATAGATTTTATCTATCTATCTATCTATCTATCTATCTATCTATCTATCTATCTATCTATCTAAGGACAGGATGGTTAAATAAAATAAAGAAACTACACATGAAGGAATTCTAAAACAGACTAACACACATAATAAAAAGTTTCAAAGAAAACGGTCGAATTCCCTTCATTTTAATGTCTCGTGACTTTGCACTACACACGAAGAAATTCTAAAAACTAAAATATTCTTTTAATCTTTTGAAATGATTTGTGAGCGTCTTTGTGGTTGCCAACACTGTTTGTTTAAAGATACGTAATTTAGAATAAAGCTCATTTCGTCTTTTTTGCCTTGATAAAGTCCATCACAGGACGAAACGCGTAGGCGATTTAAAATACAGTTTTCCTCATGTCTTTATTTTATTTAACCATATATATATTGATGACATCCTAAAATTCCAGGGACCGGTTCCCATAAAAGCAGGTAATCTTTAGGAAGCTATTCTGCTATGCTTTCATAATTTTTGGTAGAATGCAACCACTATATATTCTCCGGCATTTCCTTTTTTAAAAAGTACTCAATACAACATAGATTTTATTTCTTCATCTCTCTCTCTCTCTCTCTCTCTCTCTCTCTCTCTCTCTCTATATATATATATATATATATATATATATATATATATATATATATAATCAATGACATCCTAAATTGCAATCAATTGGTTCTATAAAGGCAGAATTAAGAATCTATTCTGCTTATTTTCTTTTCAATCTAAGAATGGAAAAAATCATTTTATAGTATAGAAATAGAATTAAATCATTTTGATAATTTAATAGAAAATCTTTATTTATTAAGATATTTCCAGATTGAAATTCTGTTCTCATCATATTTCTATTCAGAAGTATGATACTTTTTTATTCTAGTGACATCAGCTGTGTCATGGTCTCTTAGCCACATTCGAACTGAATCGCTGTAGTCCTTAAAGATCCAACGGAAAAGCTATCAAATTTTCGACTAGAAAAATTTCCACATTTTTCACTTTAAGACGATTTCTGTCATCACAGAAAATCCTCTTTCAACCTCCGTAGAACTTACAGCAATGGTATTAATTATATTTTCAGCGATTTTATATCGGCTATTAATATATAAGATTATTTTCGGATTATCCAACAACCGGTTCGCTAAGTTTTTATCGGTTCCCGCGAACCGTTAGGATGCTACCACTGAATTCCTCCCCATTATTTTTTAACAGGAGAAGACATTTATTATTTTCTTCCTGTTTAGGATCGGGTTACCGTTTTGTTTTAAAGTATTCGAAATTTTATAAAAGTTGTTAAGAGTATCGAGTTTGCTGTATAAATTCACTATGAATTTATAATTTCGTCAATCGTCTGGTTCACATTGTTCCAATAACGGCATCCAAATTTTCAGGAACCAGTTCTATAAAGACAGATAATCTTTAGGAACTTATTCTGGATATTTTTTTAAAATCTGAAAATAGAAACAAATGACTTCATAGTATCAGAAATTAAACTATTTTGATAATTTAATAGAAAACATTTATTTATTAAGATATCTCCAGATTGAAATTCAGGTCTCATCATATTTTAGAAGTATGATAATTTATTTATTTTAGTGTCATCAGCTGTGTTATGGTTTTTTGGCCACATTCGGACTGAATCGATGGAGTTCCAAAGATTTAACGGAAGGCCTATCAAATTTATGATTAGAAGATTTACCACACCTTTCACTTCAAGACGATTTCTTTTCTCATCAGAGAAAAGCCTCTTTCAGCCTCTTTCAGCAATGATATCTAAACTTAGTTATAAATGGAACTTTGTGTGTGTGTGTGTCTGTGTGTGTGTGTCCGTTAACTCTAGACTCCGAAACGGCTGAACCGATTTTCTTAAAAAATTACACAGTTGTACTATAAGCGCCTGCGAGTGTTCTTAGCTAGGTTTTGTGTCGAGGTACCCCCGATAAATATCGAAAATCGATAATCGAAAAAATCGGGTTATAGAAGAAGTGGTCCGATTTTAATCAAATTCCATACACTCATAGACAAAGACATAAGAAACGATATTCAGAAGTTTCAAGGTTGCAGTTCTTACAATAGTGCAGAAAATCGATAATATATATATATATATATATATATATATATATATATATATATATATATGTATATATATATATATATATACATAAGGCAAGATGTTTGTGTGTATGTATGTTTATCTGCCTGTATGTCTGTATTTTTTAAGCCCGTTTATTTTAGTTTTTGCTTCGGGTTTGGCTCTAAGTAGGTATAATTGTAGTTCTTAGCCTCAGCCATGATACCATTTACTCAGAGGACATATTTAGCCTTCAAAATTCAGTTTACGACGAAAAAACTTATTTGATATCGATACCAGGAAATCAAAATTTGACTTACATCCATTCATTTTTCTTTCAGTCTACGGTTTCACTTTAACTGGAAACAACTATTGCTTTTTAGTCTTTCGTGCCAAAGTCCAAAGAGTCTGAGCTCCAGGACCATGGATTAGTTTTAAAACTTTCATTACATCCGAGCAACGCCGGGCTATACTGCTAGTATATATATATATATATATATATATATATATATATATATATATATATAAAAGTCTTTGTTTGAACATTATTTTTGATCGATACTCGTATTTAAGTAGATATTATATTTATAATCAAACAGTATTATAAATTTTTGTCACCCAATAATCAGGTCGGTAGAAATAAATATATAATACTGTTTGATTATAAACAGAATATCTACTTAAATACGAGTATTGATCAAAAAAATGTTCAAACAAATCATTTCAAATTGTCGGTTGTTTATAACCAGTTTCGGCAATCTTAGTTAATTTCCGTAATATATATATATATATATATATATATATATATATATATATATATATATATATATATATGATAAAATAAATAAAGAACAACGTAGGGAGACATGTTTCGTTTAACATGTTCTACTTTTGTTAAAGCTTCTTCAGAGATCATGTCAAAAATGAGACAACAACAATTTTAAAACAAACAGACTGTATAAATATTTTCAACATAGATACATTTAAAAATAGTCGTCTTTTGCGTTAGTACATGTGACATATATATGATCAATAAGAATCAACCCTAAACAAGATTCCAATATGCTGTCTCCTTGATGTTTGAAATTTTTTCATTTCTCTTCTTTAACTCAATCTCTGAAGAAGTTTTAATGAAAGTGATACATGTTAGATTCAGAGACATTCTCAACTTTGTTCTTGATTTATTCTATCATATATATATCTGTGTGTGTGTGTGTGTGTGTGTGTGTGTGTGGTGTGTGTGAGTGTGTGTGTGTGTGTGTGTGTGTGTGTGAGTGTGTGTGGTGTGTGTGTGTGTGTGTGTGTGTGTGAGTGTGTGTGTGTGAGTGTGTGTGTGTGTGTGAGTGTGTGTGTGTGTGAGTGTGTGTGTGTGAGTGTGTGTGTGTGTGAGTGTGTGTGTGTGTGTGTGTGAGTGTGAGTGTGTGTGTGTGTGTGTGTGAGTGTGTGTGTGTGTGTGTGTGTGTGTGTGTGTGTGGTGTGTGTGTGTGTGTGTGTGGTGTGTGTGTGTGTGTGTGTGTGTGTGTGTGTGTGTGTGTGTGTGTGTGTGTCAGATTAAATAAATTGCAAACACTATGTTTGCTTTTTTTTAAAAATATAATTTGTTCATACTCACAGATAATCTTTCGCGTATTATAATCAAAAGATGCCAGAAATGAGCTGTAATTTTGGCAGATGTTATTTTCATTAATTTCTTAAGGTACCCAAGTACTTTCAACCTCTTTCCGATATCATTTTCAGCGGTGTGATTTATGGTAAAAAATGTAACTGGAACACTGTGTTGCTAAACATTACTAAACATATTTTCCTGCTTACGTTTGTTACCATAAATCACATCCCTGAAGATATTCTCGGAAAGAGGTCGAAATTTTTCTGCCTAAAGACACAAATTTTATATATATATATATATATATATATATATATATATATATATATATGTATATATATATATATATATATATATATATATATATATATATATATATATATATATATATATATATATATATATATATATATATATATATATATATATATATATATATATATATATATATATATATATATATATATATATATATATATATATATATATATATATATATATATAGCAATATATATATATATATATAAAAAGCAATCGGATGTCTAACCGTACTGATGAGCTGTGATACAGCGAAACAGATCTGTCTGCGGATGACTATATATATATATATATATATATAAATGAATAAAAACGAAGAAAATGATTGCAACGTTCAAAGCATTAATTTAAATCAGTGCTCAGTATAAAAATAGACCAATGAATATTTATTATTAATTATTACTTTAGAACATGTGAAAACTACAAACTACTACACATATATATATATATATATATATATAGATCAGAGGTTGAATCGCCGACTGACAGTTCGGTTGGGTTTCAATCCTGGATAAAAAGCAATCGGATGTCTAACCGTACTGATGAGCTGTAATACAGCGAAACAGATCTGTCTGTGGATGACTATATATATATATAAATGAATAAGAACGAAGAAAATGATTGCAACGTTCAATGCATTAATTTAAATCAGTGCTCAGTATAAAAATAGACCAATGAATATTTATTATTAATTATTACTTTAAAGCATGTGCAAACTACAAGCTACTACAAGATTGTACATTTTTTTCGACATTGAAAGAACAATTCAATGTTCAAACAAATTGTATAATTCTGTAGTAGTTTTTAGTTTGCACGTTTGAAAGTAATAATTATATATATATATATATATATATATATATATATATAAGTGGACACTGGGTTCACCACCTAGTGGCGATTGCCTGTTTATGCGTGAACGCAGTCGTCAGGCCTAGTCATAACGTTGTGTTCAATAATGAAATAAGTCGTAGATGCCAGGTGCTCCATGGTTTTCCACATATATTTCCATGCGTTCTCTCGCCGATATTGAGCACTTTTACCCATAGATATATCTTACTTGAAAACTATATCTTCATCATATATATATAGGGCCGGTATTAGCGTCTAGGGGAGCTCCAACGCTGAATCTACGATACTCTACTTCATGTAAATCTTCGCAAGGTCTCATACCTATATAATAAAAAAATTGTTATAACCTAAATATCTACAATAATAGATGATATGCTGTATGGGTGAACAATACAATTGAAAATACATTCCATATATCTAATAACAAATCAGTAACATGTCATAACAGATCATTTCATCTTGAATAAATAAACAATGTTTTTCAGCAAGTTTTAATATTGATTCGAGATTTTTTGTTAAAATGTTGAATAATTTTAATACATTCGACATTTTGAAAAAAAAAAATTAGTGAATTTTGTATAGTGATTTTTTTTTTAGACTTAGCATGAGCAAATCAAATGTACGGATTTAGACCAGAAAACCTATGGTAAGCAAGAAACAAGGCATAAGTCTGTACATCTGTTCAAGAGAATAGGAAAGAGTGTGAATCGGACATTAGGTGAAACTATCTATTAATAAGAAAGAAAGAAAGAAAGAAAGAAAGAAAGAAAGAAAGAAAAAATAAGAAAGAAAGGGAGAAAGAATAAGAGAATGAGAAGACTCCAGAAGGAACCAGACAATCAATGGTAAGCAAGAAACAAGGCATAAGTCTGTACATCTGTTCAATAGAATAGGAAAGAGTGTGAATCGGACATTAGATGAAACTATCTACTATTAAAATAGAAAGAAAGAAAGAAAGAAAGAAAAATAAGAAAGAAAGGGAGAAAGAATAAGAGAATGAAGAGACTCCAGAAGGAACCAGACAACCAATGGTAAGCAAGAAACAAGGCATAAGTCTGTACATTGTTCAAAAGAATAGGAAAGAGTGTGAATCGGACATTAGATGAAACTATCTACTATTAAAATAGAAAGAAAGAAAGAAAGAAAAAATAAGAAAGAAAGGGAGAAAGAATAAGAGAATGAAGAGACTCCAGAAGGAACCAGACAACCAATGGTAAGCAAGAAACAAGGCATAAGTCTGTACACTGTTCAAAAGAATAGGAAAGAGTGTGAATCGGACATTAGATGAAACTATCTACTATTAAAATAGAAAGAAAGAAAGAAAGAAAGAAAAATAAGAAAGAAAGGGAGAAAGAATAAGAGAATGAAGAGACTCCAGAAGGAACCAGACAACCAATGGTAAGCAAGAAACAAGGCATAAGTCTGTACATCTGTTCAAAAGAATAGGAAAGAGTGTGAATCGGACATTAGATGAAACTATCTACTATTAAAATAGAAAGAAAGAAAGAAAGAAAGAAAGAAAAAAAGAAAGAAAAATAAGAAAGAAAGGGAGAAAGAATAAGAGAATGAAGAGACTCCAGAAGGAACCAGACAACCAATGGTAAGCAAGAAACAAGGCAGAAGTCTGTACATCTGTTCAATAGAATAGGAAAGAGTGTGAATCGGACATTAGGTGAAACTATCGACTATTACAAAAGGAAGAAAAATAAGAGAAAGAATAAGAAAATAAAGAGTAAACATTTCAGAGTTTGGATGAAATCATTAGAAATGGAATTAAGTAACGATCATGTGTAATTCCAATTACATATAATTTTTTTGCAACCTAATTATGTACAATAATGGATCATATACAATATAGATAAACAATTGAACTAAAAAAATGTTAAATGAATAAAAATGTATCTAAATACAAATTAGAGACATGTCATAACAGATCAATTCATCTTGAATAAATCAACTTAAGATTTTCCTTGTTAAAAAGTCATTCAACATTATGGATGAAAAATAGTGAATTTTATTTTAAATATAAATTATAAAATATATAAATATATTTTTATATTATTGTAAACTAGTTATGTACAATAACAGACAATATACAATATAGGTAAACAGTTCAATTAGGAAAATGTTAAATGAATGAAAAAAATATCTAAATACAAATTAGAGACCTGTCATAATAGATCATTCCAGTCTATGTACAATAATGGATATTTTGCAATATAGGTGAACAATTCAACTAGAATAATTGAAAATAAATACAATGTATCTAAATACAAATTAGAGACCTGTCATAATAGATCATTCCAGTCTATGTACAATAATGGATCCTTTGCGATATAGGCGAACATTTCAACTAGAAAAACTGAAAATGAATAAAATGCATCTAAATAAAAATTGGAGACGTGATCATTCCAATAAATAAATCAACAAAGTTTTGCGGTAATTTCTAACTTCGACTAAAGATTTTCCTTGTTAAAAAGTCAAATAATTTTTACGCATTCAACATTATGCATAAAAAATAGTAAATTTTTTGTAGCGTTTTTTCGAGACTTGAGCAAAAGAAATTCACGGATTTGGACAAGAGAAAAAAAGAAAGCAAAAAAGGACCCCAGATTGACATCAAAATCTGAGAAAACTTTTCATCCATGAATAATCAATTTGGCTTAGTTTAATTTGTAACATATAAATGTAGGTAGAAAAAAAGCAAATGTTGATAAAATAGGAAGGGTCACAAAGCACTGCCCGGGGCTCCTAATCATGCTTGTCCCCCTTCCCTCGTCGAGATAAAGATATTAATAATATAAAATACCTGAAGATACCGAAAAGTTGAAACTAAGGCTGTGTTATTGGCCGAATTCTAAATGAATATATTTAAAAGCTCTACATTATATATGTGTTGAGCACTTTTTGATACAACTGTGAACTGGTCTAATTTATTTCTGACAAATATATATATATATATATATATATATATAGTATTAATTTTAATAAAAGGTACACCCTTTTACTGTGAAACCAATAAATTTCTAAACGCAAATTCTACTCTAGCAGCATGTTTTCTCGCACTTGCCGCCTGTGAAATTCCCTTCCATTTATTTGCTTCCCTGACAATTACAATCTCAAACAATTTAAATGTAAAGTCAATAGTCATCTTCTATCTCACTAACCTGCATCCTCTCTCTCATGCTCCTTTCTCCGTCAACTCCACTCTCCTCAGTATTCTCATCCTTCTCTTACCCCCTTCCTGACACCCCTTATAACCTGTCACTCTTTCTCATAACTTTCCTTCTATGTAACTCCCTGCAAAACAGTGGCAGTAAAATACCTTGATTAAGGCGAAACAGATCTGTCTGCGGATGAATATTTACGCTCTCACACCCTGATTGAGCACTTTGGAAGAATGGTAAACTTTGAAAAAACAGTCGCTACTCTAGCATCTACGCATCGTTCATTCAGTAATAAATTAGAACACTCTCACTACTAGCGTATGAATGCGCATAAGTCTGCCTCCTTCTACCGAGCGCCCATAGCGCAGTGGCAGAATCGCGGACTGACGCCAATTCGGTTGGGTTTCCTTAGTAAAAAGCAATCGGATGTCTAACTGTACTGATGAGCTGTGATACAGCGAAACAGATCTGTCTGCGGATATATATATATATATATATATGTCTAATTTTCTCTGTATAACTCCGCTCTGTTAATAATTTAAATGTTCTATGTTCACTGAACATTAAATGTTCATCCTTTGATAATGGCTTATGTAAGCCGAAAGCTCAGACCTGAGAAAAAAAATCAACAATTACTGCGATTTCTTGTCGTCTTTCCATGACAACACTATCAAGCTAATCAGATCATACGAACGGATCTTACACAAAATAGACAGAACTTGTCTATATTATTCAATGAAACCTGTATATATATATATATATATATATATATATATATATATATATATATATATATATATTATAATAAAGGATATATGTATGATATCCTTCTTCACTACTGCGTCTATAATTTAGTATTCATATAAAATACAAATTTTATTGGGATACAGTGTATATATATACAAATTAGAGACCTGTCATAATAGATAATCTCATCTTAAAATATACCAACAATGTTTTGTGGCAATTTCTGACATTAACTGACTAATCTTAACACTTTCCACGTCAGAGATAAAAATAGTGAATTTAAACATTTATAAAGTATTTTTCACGAGACTTAACATGAGCAAAACAAATTAACAGATTTCGAGGAAGAAAAAAAATCAGATTCACATTAAAATCCACGAATATTTTCCATCCTTGATTAGTCAGTTGTGCTTAGTTTCGTTTGTAATGTCTTAAAATGTCAGTAGCAAAAAGCAAATGCTTGCAAAATAGCGTGGGTCACAAATCACTGCTCGTGGCTCCCAATCAGGATTAGAGTGTCGTATCACATCCGTTGCTATAAACAACGAAGGTCACAGTACTATGCACCGGCCTTGCACACACACACACACACACACACACACACACACACACACACACACACACACATATATATATATATATATATATATAAATGGCGTTAACCGTGAAGCAATAACTCAAAACATCGCCTGACGAAACCGAATGGTTTCAAACCATACGAGGGTAACCGGCTGATCTTCCCTATCTATCTATCTATCTATCTATCTATCTATCTATCTTAGTCTGTTCATATCTATCTATCTATCTATCTATCTATCTATCTATCTATCTATCTTAGTTTGTTCATATCTATCTATCTATCTATCTATCTTAGTCTGTTCATATCTATCTATCTATCTATCTATCTATCTATCTATCTATCTATCTATCTATCTATCTTAGTTTGTTCTATCTATCTATCTATCTATCTATCTATCTATCTATCTATCTATCTATCTTAGTTATCTATCTATCTATCTATCTATCTATCTATCTATCTATCTATCTATCTATCTTAGTCTGTTCATATCTATCTAACTATCTATCTATCTATCTATCTATCTATCTATCTATCTAGTCTGTTCATATCTATCTATCTATCTATCTATCTATCTATCTATCTATCTATCATTTTTTTCTTTTTTTCTTTTTAATCATATCGTCCCAAGAAATACAGTTTACTGTCACTGGTGTGCAGGGGATTAAATAGGAGGAATGTTATGAGAAAGAGTGACGGGTTATTGGGGTGTCAAGAAGTGAGTAAGAGAAGGGTGAGAATACTGATGAGAGTGGAGTGGACGGAGAAAGGAGCATGAAAGAGAGAGGATGCAAATAATTGAGATAGGAGATTGACTTTACATTTAAATTGCTGGAGATTGTAGCTGTCGGGAAAGCAAGTAAACGGAAGAGAATTCTACAGGCGGGAAGTGCGAGAAAAGAAGCTGTTGGAGTAGAATTTGCGTTTACATTTTATTGGTTTCACAGTGAAAAGCTGGGACCTAGTTACTAATCTATCTATCTCTCTGATACTATAGAACTTGTAAATAGTTTTAAACAGACAAAACCGCCTATTTTTCCCTAAAGGGTAACCTTTTTTCGGCCAACACCTCATCAGAAGAGTCGTTGGTGAAAATGTTAACTAGAATAGCGGAAAGATAAACAAAATAAGAGTAAACATGGAAACACGAGTAAAATACAATTCAATATTGAAAAAGGGGTTAAAATATAAAGTAGGGGAAATTGGTAAAAAATAAATACAATAGTTTCAGTGAGTATAAAGAGGAAAGAATGAATAAATTTCTGTTTCTATCGGCAAAAGACGGTCTGTGCAATTTAATATATGCTGCCTCTGTTAAAAAGTACAGATGTTTTATTGGTCGTGCTTTCTTCAAAATAGAAAACCGCGAATCTGTGCATTTTTACGCGTAATCCAGCCCAATTCACACTCCACTCACGTCTATTGAACAGGCGAAGAAACTCATCCCTTGTTCCCTGTTTAGGATGTGGTTTCCGGCTTTCTCCTTTCCAATCTTTTCACTCATTTATTTATTTTTTTATTTTCTTCAATTGGAGTAGATAGACTAAACTATCACCCGGTTCACACTCCACCCACGTCTATTAAACAGGTGAAGAGGCTCATCCCTTGTTCCCTGTTTAGGATGTGGTTTCCGGCTTTCTCCTTTCCAATCTTTTCACTCTTTTATTTATTTTTTTATTTTCTTCAATTGTAGTAGATAAACTAAAATATCCCCCGGTTCACACTCCACCCACGTCTATTGAACAGGTGAAGAGGCTTATCCCTTGTTCCCTGTTTAGGATGTGGTTTCCGGCTTTCTCCTTTCCAATCTTTTCGCTCTTTTATTTATTTTTTCTTTTCTTCAATTGGAGTAGATAAACTAAAATATCCCCCGGTTCATACTCCACCCACGTCTATTGAACAGGTGAAGAGGCTTATCCCTTGTTCCCTGTTTAGGATGTGGTTTCCGGCTTTCTCCTTTCCAATCTTTTCACTCATTTATTTATTTTTTTATTTTCTTCAATTGGAGTAGATAGACTAAACTATCACCCGGTTCACACTCCACCCACGTCTATTAAACAGGTGAAGAGGCTCATCCCTTGTTCCCTGTTTAGGATGTGGTTTCCGGCTTTCTCCTTTCCAATCTTTTCACTCTTTTATTTATTTTTTTATTTTCTTCAATTGTAGTAGATAGACTAAACTATCGTCCGGTTCACACTCCACTCACGTCTATTGAACAGGTGAAGAGGCTTATCCCTTGTTCCCTGTTTAGGATGTGGTTTCCGGCTTTCTCCTTTCCAATCTTTTCACTCATTTATTTATTTTTTTATTTTCTTCAATTGGAGTAGATAGACTAAACTATCACCCGGTTCACACTCCACCCACGTCTATTAAACAGGTGAAGAGACTCATACCTTGTTCCCTGTTTAGGATGTGGTTTCCGGCTTTCTCCTTTCCAATCTTTTCACTCTTTTATTTATTTTTTTATTTTCTTCAATTGTAGTAGATAGACTAAACTATCGTCCGGTTCACACTCCACTCACGTCTATTGAACAGGTGAAGAGGCTTATCCCTTGTTCCCTGTTTAGGATGTGGTTTCCGGCTTTCTCCTTTCCAATCTTTTCACTCATTTATTTATTTTTTTATTTTCTTCAATTGGAGTAGATAGACTAAACTATCACCCGGTTCACACTCCACCCACGTCTATTAAACAGGTGAAGAGGCTCATCCCTTGTTCCCTGTTTAGGATGTGGTTTCCGGCTTTCTCCTTTCCAATCTTTTCACTCTTTTATTTATTTTTTTATTTTCTTCAATTGTAGTAGATAGACTAAACTATCGTCCGGTTCACACTCCACTCACGTCTATTGAACAGGTGAAGAGGCTCATCCCTTGTTCCCTGTTTAGGATTAAAAACAAAACAAAAAAAACAATAAGAAGGTGTTGGCCTATCACGGAATCCTGTGCTGTCTGAGTCAGACGTGCATTACGAGAAATAAATACCCTGTCTGATATTGCCTGCTACGTGTTCAATATATATATATATATATATATATATATATATATATATATATATATATAAATTATATTTTAGAACATGTACATAATTTTTCTATATATATCCACGACAATGGTACGTTTGTTTCGACAAAACTGTTTCCAAAGTATGATCTAATTAATAATTAAAAATATAAATTTAATAGAAAAAATATATTCCCTAAATCCAAAGTTAAGATTAAATATACAAACTTACATTAATTATAAAGACACTGCTTAAATAAAAATATCCGGCGCCACCCAATACCGGCTCTTCTAAGAAATCCAATAAAAATAAATACAATAGTTTCAGTGAGTATAAAGAGGAAAGAATGAATAAATTTCTGTTTCTATCGGCAAAAGACGGTCTGTGCAATTTAATATATGCTGCCTCTGTTAAAAAGTACAGATGTTTTATTGGTCGTGCTTTCTTCAAAATAGAAAACCGCGAATCTGTGCATTTTTACGCGTAATCCAGCCCAATTCACACTCCACTCACGTCTATTGAACAGGTGAAGAGACTCATCCCTTGTTCCCTGTTTAGGATGTGGTTTCCGGCTTTCTCCTTTCCAATCTTTTCACTCTTTTATTTATTTCTTTATTTTCTTCAATTGGAGTAGATAGACTAAACTATCGCCCGGTTCACACTCCACCCACGTCTATTGAACAGGTGAAGAGGCTCATCCCTTGTTCCCTGTTTAGGATGTGGGTTCCGGCTTTCTCTTTTCCAATCTTTTCGCTCATTTATTTATTTTTTTATTTTCTTCAATTGTAGTAGATAGACTAAACTATCGTCCGGTTCACACTCCACTCACGTCTATTAAACAGGTGAAGAGACTCATCCCTTGTTCCCTGTTTAGGATGTGGGTTCCGGCTTTCTCTTTTCCAATCTTTTCGCTCATTTATTTATTTTTTTATTTTCTTCAATTGTAGTAGATAGACTAAACTATCACCCGGTTCACACTCCACCCACGTCTATTAAACAGGTGAAGAGGCTCATCCCTTGTTCCCTGTTTAGGATCTGGTTTCCGGCTTTCTCCTTTCCAATCTTTTCACTCTTTTATTTATTTTTTTATTTTCTTCAATTGGAGTAGATAGACTAAACTATCGCCCGGTTCACACTCCACCCACGTCTATTGAACAGGTGTAGAGGCTCATCCCTTGTTCCCTGTTTAGGATGTGGTTTCCGGCTTTCTCCTTTCCAATCTTTTCACTCTTTTATTTATTTCTTTATTTTCTTCAATTGGAGTAGATAGACTAAACTATCGTCCGGTTCACACTCCACTCACGTCTATTAAACAGGTGAAGAGACTCATCCCTTGTTCCCTGTTTAGGATGTGGTTTCCGGCTTTCTCCTTTCCAATCTTTTCACTCTTTTATTTATTTCTTTATTTTCTTCAATTGTAGTAGATAGACTAAACTATCGTCCGGTTCACACTCCACTCACGTCTATTAAACAGGTGAAGAGGCTTATCCCTTGTTCCCTGTTTAGGATGTGGTTTCCGGCTTTCTCCTTTCCAATCTTTTCACTCATTTATTTATTTTTTTATTTTCTTCAATTGTAGTAGATAGACTAAACTATCACCCGGTTCACACTCCACCCACTTCTATTAAACAGGTGAAGAGACTCATCCCTTGTTCCCTGTTTAGGATGTGGTTTCCGGCTTTCTCCTTTCCAATCTTTTCACTCTTTTATTTATTTTTTTATTTTCTTCAATTGTAGTAGATAAACTAAACTATCGTCCGGTTCACACTCCACTCACGTCTATTGAACAGGTGAAGAGGCTCATCCCTTGTTCCCTGTTTAGGATTAAAAACAAAACAAAAAAAACAATAAGAAGGTGTTGGCCTATCACGGAATCCTGTGCTGTCTGAGTCAGACGTGCATTACGAGAAATAAATACCCTGTCTGATATTGCCTGCTACGTGTTCAATATATATATATATATATATATATATATATATATATATATATATATATATAAATTATATTTTAGAACATGTACATAATTTTTCTATATATATCCACGACAAAGGTACGTTTGTTTCGACAAAACTGTTTCCAAAGTATGATCTAATTAATAAACTTACATTAATTATAAAGACACTGCGTAAATAGAAATATCCGGCGCCACCCAATACCGGCTCTTCTAAGAAATTCAAACGATATAGTCTAGTCAATAGATAATAAAAACTTACAAAGTTAAATCTGTCTAGAAATCAAAGACTCTCATTAATCAACCACTTTAAAAAAGACCCTCTCCAGAAATTCCAACGGTCAGAGAGCTCAGAGACTTATTCCCCTATCACTAACCCCACCACCACCTCTAACAAAACTAAACAAATATGAGGAAATAGGCTTTCCATTATTTTTCACACCGCCTGATGAGACATTGAAGTTTCAATGTCGAAACAAACGTACCTTTGTCGTGAATATATATAAAAAAATTATCTACATGTTCTAAAATATAATTTATAATAAATATTCACAGCTCAAAATATTATATATCGAGCACTGTTTTAAATTAATGTTTTGGACGTTGTAAGAATTCTTTCTTCATTCTGTATTCACTCGGATATATATATATATATATATATATATATATATATATATATATATATATATATAATTTAGAACATTTACAAATTCTCATTATTAACTACCTGATCAGACATTGTTCTTTAAATGTCGAAACAAATTGTACAATCTTGTAGTAGTTTGTAGTTTGCACATGTTCTAACGTAATAGTTAATAATAAATAGTCATTGCTCGATTTTTATATTGAGCACTGTTTTGAATTAATGTTTTGAACCTTGCAAATATTTTCTTCGTTCCTTATTCATTTGGATCACGGCTCAGAGGTAGAGTCGCCGACTGAATTCGGTCGGGTTTCAATTCTGGGTAAAAGCAATCGGATGTCTAATCGTACTGATGAGCTGTGATACAGCGAAACAGATCTGTCTGCGGATGGCTATTTACGCTCTCACGCCCTGATTGAGCACTCTGGAAGAATGGGAGACTTTGAAAAAACAGTAGTTACTCTAGCACTTATGCATTACTCATTCAGTAATGAATTAGAGCACTATAACTACTGGCGTATGATACATCATACAGTAAAAAAGTCTGCCTTCTTCTACCGAGCACCCATAGCTCAGAGGTAGAATCGCCGAGTAACGGTTGAGTTTCAATTCTGGGTAAAACTGTAAATATTACATAACTCAGTTTTTTCGGTGACAAATACATTAATTTAGAAATTCTTGCAAAAATCAAATAATTGTCGGATTTTAATGAAACTTTCAGGACGTATTCCGAAATTAATGAAATTCATTTTGAAAGCATTATTTTAACAAAATCTTGATAAAATATTTTTTTACATCTGTTACCCCAACTCCATGTAAATTCATAAAATTACAAGAAATTAAATTTTGTTGCGATAAATGGTTTCATTATTCAAACAAACTCCTTGGGGAATTTAAATCAGCTATTATTTTTTGGAAAATTTTGTCTCTGTTTCCGGAAATCGGCTTCAAATAAAAAAAATAAAAAATGCAATGTAACTATGACGTTATTTATTTTGATAAACGTTTAATTGCTTGAATAAATAATATACATTAAGGACATTATCATCTGAAAAAAATTTCTTTCGATTAATAATGAAATTTTAAAAGAATTGTTTTCATTCTTTTTTTAATTATAATAATTTATAAAAGTAAAAAAATATTTTAAAAATATTTCAAAGATTTGTTAGGATTAGTTTTGATAAACGTTTAATCGCTTGAATAAATAATATACATTAAGGACATTATCATCTGAAAAAAATTATTTCGATTAATAATGAAATTTTAAAAGAATTGTATTCATTTTTTTTTAAATATAATAATTTATAAAATTTCAAAAATATTTTTTAAATATTTCAAAGATTTGTTAGGATTAGTTTAAAAACTTATTAAACGAAGGTTATACATACTAATCGAAAATTAAAAAGTTTAACACAAATTGTTGTGCCTTCCTATTTTTCAAATACTTTTTAATTTTTCTTTTTTTTTGTGTATTCGAAGTTTGGTTTTAGTATGGTAATTTGTTTCATGTCATGTGTTCTACAATTATGTCACTTGTGATCGTCATACAAATATCTTATCGCCAATCTGACAATCTGCCAACACATTTTATATTTCAGCGAACAGATCAAATAGTTCAACTTTGTGATTAAGAAATAGTTTTATTCTAAATTTCACGTTGCAAAAATACGTAATACTTGTGTTAATCAGATGAATTTAACATCAATTTTTCTAATTTTTTAAAGATAATGTGTCACAGATGTATATTTAATTTTTGCAAAATTTTTATAACCGAATATTAACTTTTGCTTGCAAATCTGTTGATCGTACAAAAATAGCCGAAAAATTTAAAGATGAAAAAAAAAAAAACACTTCAAAATTTTAAAATTCTAATCAATATAATTTCTGTTTGAAATACACTAGAGTGTTTTGCTTACTGGAAATAGTAAATTTAATCATTTGGCTATCAATTAAAACTAAAATAAAAGTTTCAAGAAAGCTTTTTTATTTAAAAAAAAATACAATTTAAGATTTAAATATGAGTGGAGGTACCTACAGTAATGTCTTTACGAAACTTCGAAGACTTCATAACTCTACCCAGCTAGGTGACAAACTTCTTTACATTATATATATATATATATATATATATATATATATATATATATATATATGAATAAGACCGAAAAAAATAATTGTAATGTTCAAGACATTAATTTAAGACAGTGCTCAATATAAAATAAAGCACTAAATATTTATTAATATTTATTAACAACAAACTACTACAAAATTGTACATTTTATTTCGACATTCAAAGAACAATGTCTCATCAGGTACTTAACAATGATGGTAATAAGCGTTTTATTTTAAAAAAATTCTTTTGCTAAAAGTACTAAATAGATGGCAAAACCTAGCAATATTGATGTTGAATAAAAACATAAAGTAATTTACCGTACAGTGTGGACTATTATATACTAATAAAATTGTGATACGTAATTGTTTATTATATAAAAAAACTAACTATATTTTAAGGTAAGAGAAAGACTGTGTCAGCATGTCCCTGTTAATTCATTTCTTTGATTTAACAGAGCTTCTTTGTTAGCAAACGCAATTATTTTATTTTTTTCCTGTAAACACAGGAAACATAGCTCATGTAAAGATCTACAAGTTCTTTTTTTTTTACACATTTTCCACTTTACCGTAAGACGTTTTCTTAATTCATTTTTAATGCCAAAAATCTTTAAAAAGATATTTTCTATTTCTGTACACGTTGTTGTTGAAAGGTAGAGCAGAGCAAGAGGAGTCAATTACTTAATAGAACGGTGCAGAGAAACAACTATTTTTCCAGCATCTTTAGCGAAGGAGCCGATGTATGAATTCCCCTTGAGGTCTGGATTGAGATTAAGTCCTACAGGAAGTGATTGAGAGAATCTTCGTTCATCGCGATTGGCGAAAGTTCAGGGTCCACTCGGTGATGACAGAACGTCACTAGCTTGGTTTTCGAAGTATTACATGTGACCAGCCACCTTTTCCACTCACTGAGCTGTTAGAGAAGAGAAAAGCTGCCAAGCTTTGGTCATCTAGAGTTTTGAATGTCCTGTCGGTTGTAGCTTACGAATACGCCGACCGCACCCCTGTAGGAGTTAACTTCTCATCACCCCACCTAGTTGACTTCACCTATAATATTTGGTAGATTCCCCACTGACATCTCCTATTAAGTTAGGTAGATCCCCCGGTGACTTACTCAATATTCCCCAGCTGAATTCCCTTATCTTCTTAGGTAGGTCCCCGCTGGTTTCCCCAATTTTTTCCGGTAGATCCTCTGCTGAATTCCACCGTCTTCATAGTTAGATCTCCCGCTTACTTCCCCTATCTTCTTAGGCAGGTTTCCGGTTGACTTCACACACATTTTTCTGTAGATCCCTCGCTAACTTCTACCATCTTCTTAGGTAGATCACACGCTAACTTCTACCATCTTCTTAGGTAGATCACACGCTAACTTCCCCTATCAGCTTAGGTAGGTCTTCCGCTGCCATTCCTTATCCTCTTAGATCCCTGGCTGACATCCCCTATCGTCTTAAATTGTTCTCCCACTGACTTCCCTATCTTCTTACGTAGGTCTCCGCTGAATTCTTTCATTTCTTAGGGAGACTTAACTTCACCTAGATTCTCCCGCTATCTTTCCCGATCTATGTAGGTTGACTTCCCTATTTTCTTAGTCATTTTCCCACTGACTTCTATCTTTTTAGGTAGGTCACCCGCTGACTTCCCCTATCTTCTTAAGTAGATCATCCACTGACATCTCTCATGTTTTTAGGAAGATCTACTGCTGACTTCCCCTATCTTCTTAGGTACCTAGCTGACTTCCCTAAATGCTTAGGTAAATCTCCCACTGATTTCCCCTATTTTCTAAGGTAGATCCTACGCTTACTTACCCCATTTTCTTAGATAGGTCTCCCGTCGACTTTTCTTAGGTATATCCCCCGCCAACTCCCCCTATCGTCTTTGGTATGTCTCTCGCTGACCTCCCCTATTTTCTTAGATCCTCCGCTGACTTCCCCTATCTTCTTCGATAGACCCCGCTGACTTTTATTTTCTTAGGTGGTTCTCCCGCTGACAACCCCTACCTTCTTAGGTAGATCTCATGTTAACTTCCCTTATCTTTTAAGGTAGATCCCCAGCTGAATTATCTTATCTCCTTAGGTAGGTCCCCGCTGGTTTCCCCAATTTTTTCCGGTAGATCCTCTGCTGAATTCCACCGTCTTCATAGTTAGATCTCCCGCTTACTTTCCCTATCTTCTTAAGCAGGTTTCCGGTTGACTTCACCTATTGTCTTGAGGAGATCCTCCACTGATTTACCCTATCTTTTTAGGTAGGACTCACCCTGACACCCATAATCTTTTTTAGGCAGACCTCCCGCTGACTTCCACTTTCTTTTGAGGCTAGTCTTCCGCTGCCTTCTCCTATCTTCTTAGGTCAGTCAGTCAGTTAAGTGCCATACGTGAAACACGCTTGGGAGATCATGTCTTTTTCGAGACATGACTGACTGGTCAGAAGATTATCCCGCAGTAGATTGCCATTGCTTTCTGCGGTAGACTGGTTGTTGACCAAGGCTATAGAACCCAACCTGTTCTGCTATTTAACCCATAACTGGAAGGAAGAGACGGATTAATACTTTTCCCAAGGGTATTTCTGCGTAAGTGAATGCAATGGATTCAACTGGAATTCGAACTCGGCTTCCCGGTTTCTCGTTCCGAGCCGATATCCACTGTACCACAAGATTCCCGAAAAACTTCCACTATCTTCTCAGGTAGATCATCCGCTGACTTCTACCATTTACTTAGGTAGATCTCCAGCTTATTTCCTCTATCTTCTTTGGTAGGTCTTCTGCTGATTTCTACATTTTCGTAGGTCGGTGTCCCGCTAATTTCCCTCATTTTCTTTGGTAGATCTCCCGCTGACTTCTACTATATTCTTGGGTAGATGTCTCGTTGACTTTCCCTATCTTCTTTGGTTGGTCTTCCTTTGACTTTTCTTTTCTTCTTAGGGAAGTTTCTCGCTAACTCTTCTATCTACTTATGCAGGTCACCGGATGATTTTCTTTAACCTGTTAGGTATGTCTCTTGCTGACGTTTCTATAATATATAGATCCCCCGCTGATGTCCCCTATTATCATAGGTAGATCTTTTGCTGACTTCCCCTGTCTCCTTATGTAGGCCTCCCGCAGTCTTATGGCTCTCCTGTGAACTTCTCCCATCTTAGGTCTTCGATCTTCGGTAGATCACCCGCTGACTTCCACTATCTTCTTAGGTAGATCTCCTGCTGATTTCCTATGTTTTTAGGTAGGTCTCCCGCTATCTTCCCCTACTTAGCTAGGTAGGTCATCAGCTGACTTGCTCTGTCTTCTTGGGTATACCCCTCCGGTTGACTTCCCCTACAATATTGGATAGATTCACTGCTGCTTTCTTATTATCTTAGGTAAATCTCTTGATGACTTCCTCTATCTTCTTTGGTAGGTCCCCCGTGGACTTCCCCCATCTTCTTATATAGGTCTCCCGCTGACTTCCCTAATATTTTTAGGTAGATCTTCCGCTGTCTTCTTTGGTAGGTTTCCGGCTAACTTGCTTACTCTTCTTAGAGAGATCCAGTGCTGACTTCCCCTATCTTCTCAGTTAGGTCACCCGCTGTCTTTCCCTATCTTTGTGGGTAGATTCCCTGCTGACTTCCCTTATCTTCTTGGTAGTCTCACGCTGAAATCTGCTTGTTAGGTAGATCACCCGCTGACTTCCTCTGTCTTCTTAGGGTGATCCTCCGCCGACCTCCCTCTATCTTCTTCGATAGCACTCCCGCAGATTTTCCCTATCATTTTAGGTACATCCGCCGTAGACTTTCACTATCATCTTACGTAAGTCTCCCGCTAACTTCCCCCATCTTCTTTGGTAGGTCTCCTCTCTGACTTACCCTATTTCTTTCGTAGGTCTTCCGCTGACTTCCCTATTTTCTAAGGTTGATCTTTCGCTGACTTCCCCTATCAACTTAAGTAGGTCAACCACTGACTTCCTCTATTGTCTTAGGTAGACCCCCCACTGATTTCCTGTATCTTCTTAGGTAGATCTCCTGCGACTTCCACTATATTCTTGGGTAAATGCCTCGCTCACTTTCCCTATCTTCTTTGGTTGGTCTTCCGCTGACATCCCCAATATTCTTAGGTAGGTCTCTCTCTGATTTCCATTTCCTACTTCGGCAGGTCACCGGCTGACTTTCTCTATGCTGTTAGGTATGTCTCGCTGACTTTTCTATAATATTTAGATCCTCCGCTGATGTCCCCTATTATCTTAGATAGATCGTTTGCTTACTTCCCCTGTCTCCTTATGTAGGCCCCCCGCAGAGTTATGGCTCTCTTGCGGACTTCCCCCATCTTAGGTCTCCTGCAGACTTTCCCAATTTTCTTAGGTAGTCTCCCGCTGTCTTCGATCTTCGGTAGTTCACACGCTGACTTTCACTATCTTCTTAGGTTGATCGTCCGCTGACCTTCCACTATTTACTTAGGTAGGTCTGACTTCCACTGCCTCCTTTGGTAAGTCGTCCGATGATTTCCTCCATCTTGCTTGGGCGATCTCCTGCTGACTACTACGTTTTTTAGGTTGATTCCCAGTTGGCTTCCCCTATCTTCGTTGGAAGGTCTTCCGTTGATTTCATTTTCTTTTTAGGTCGATCTTCTGCTTACTTACCCTATCTTATTAGGTAGCTCTTCCGTTGATTTCATTTTCATCTAACGTCGATCTTCTGCTGACGTCCCCTTTCTTCTTAGGTAGGTCTTCCGTTGATTTCATTTTCTTCTCAGGTCGACCTTCTGTGGATTTCTCCTATCTTCTTTGGTAGGTCTTCCGTTGATTTCATTTTCTTTTTAGGTCGATCTTCTGCTGCCTTTCCCTATCTTCTTAGGTAGGTCTTCCGTTGATTTCATTTTCTTTTTAGATCGACTTTCTGCTGACTTCTATCTTCCTTGGTAGGTCTTCCGTTGATTTCATTTTCTTCTCAGGTCGACCTTCTGCTGACTTTCCTTATCTTCTTTGGTAGGTCTTCCGTTGATTTCATTTTCATCTAACGTCGATCTTCTGACGTCCCCTTTCTTCTTAGGTAGGTCTTCCGTTGATTTCATTTTCTTTTTAGATCGACTTTCTGCTGACTTCTATCTTCCTTGGTAGGTCTTCCGTTGATTTCATTTTCTTCTCAGGTCGACCTTCTGCTGACTTTCCTTATCTTCTTTGGTAGGTCTTCCGTTGATTTCATTTTCTTCTTAGGTCAATCTTCTGTTAACTTTCCTTATCTTCTTTGGTAGGTCTTCCGTTGATTTCATTTTCTTCTTAGGTCAATCTTCTGTTAACTTTCCTTATCTTCTTTGGTAGGTCTTCCGTTGATTTCATTCTTCTCAGGTCGACCTTCTGCTGATTTCTCCTATCTTCTTTGGTAGGTCTTCCGTTGATCTCATTTTCATCTAACGTCGATCTTCTGCTGACGTCCCCTTTCTTCTTAGGTAGGTCTTCCGTTGATTTCATTTTCTTTTTAGGTCGATCTTCTGCTGCCTTTCCCTATCTTCTTAGGTAGGTCTTCCGTTGATTTCATTTTCTTCTTAGGTCGATCTTCTGATGACTTTCCCTATCTTCCTAGGTAGGTCTCCCGCTGACATCCTCAATAATATTAGGTAGATTCCCCGCTGACTTTCTCTATATTCTTAGGTATATTCCCTGCTGAATTCCGGTATCTTCTTCGATAGATCTCCCGAGGTCTTACTCCTTCTTCTTCGGTTGGACTCCCGCTGATTTCCCTAACGCTTTTAGATAGGTCTCCCGCTGATTTCATTTTCTTCTTAGTCCCACGCTGATTTTTCCCATCTTGTCAGCTAGTTTTGCCGCTGACTTCCGCTATCTACTTAGGAAGGTCTCCAGCTGGCTTCCCCTATTTCATTAGGCTTGTCACCCGCTTACTTAGGTAGATCCCCTGCTGACATCTCCTGTCGTCTTAGATAGCTCTTCCGTGCACTTCCCCTATCTTCTTAGGTAGGTCTCCCGCTGACTTTCAACATTTTCTGAAGTAGATACTCCGCTGACTTCCACCATCTTTTTAGTTAAATCTCCCCTATGTTCTTAGGTAGGTTTCCGGCTTATATCACCTATCGTCTTCAGAAGATCCTCCGCTGAGTTCCCTTATCTTTTTAGGAAGTTTTTCCGCTGGTTTCCGCTATTGTCTTTGGGATGTCACCCGCTAACTTACCCTATTTTTCCGCTGATTTACATTTCTTTTTAGGTAAGTTTTGCTGACCAGACCTATTTTCTTAGGTTAAACTCCTGCTGACTTTCCCTATCTACTTTGGTAAGCCTCCGACTTGACTTTCCCTATTTTCTTAGGTAGGTCTTACTATGACTACCTCTATCTTTTAAAGTAGATAACCACTGACTTCCGCAATGTTCTTCGGTAGATCCGCCGGTAGATCCACCGGTGGATCCATCTTCTCCTTAGGCATATTTTCGCCTGTAATGCTGTATCGTCTGTAAAATGCTGTCTTCCCTTATCTATTTAGTCAGTTCCCAGTCTGACTCCCTTTATCTTTTGAGGTAGATCCCCGCTGACTTCCACTTGCTTCTTAGGTAGTTCTCACGCTGTCTTCTCCTATCTTCTTAAGCAAGTCTACTGCTGAATTCCCCTATTTTTTTTGTATCTAATTAGGTAAGTCACCAGCTGTCTTCCCTTATCTTCTTAGGTAAGGTTCCCACTGACTTTCCCTACCTGCTTTCGTCAGTCTCCCGCTAACTTCCCCAATCTTCTTAGGCAGATCCCCATAACTTCCCCTATGTTCTTGGGTAGATGCATCGCTGACTTCCCCTATTTTCTTTGGTTGGTCTTCCGCTGACTTCCCCTACCTTCTGATGTAGGTCTTTGCTGACTTTTCCTCTCATATTCGCTGATTTCCATTTCTTTTTCGGGAGTAGTCTCACACTGACTTCCTGTATTTACTTAAGAAGGTCTCCAGCTTACTTTCCTTATAATATTATGTAGATACCCTGCTGACATTTCTTATTATCTTAGGTAGATCCCCTGCTGACTTCCCCTATCTTCTTAGATAGTCTCCCGCTGACTTATATCTTCTTAGGTAAGTGATATGAACCCGGTATGGGACCATAAAATAATTTATTTTTTTTTTTTTATCATATCACCCCGAGCAAGGCGGTAACGCCACTGATGTGCAGGGTGCTACGTAAGAGTAAAAAGATTGGAAAAGAGAAAGCCGGAAACCGCATCCTAAACAGGGAACAAGGGATGAGCCTCTTCACCTGTTCAATAGGCGTGGGTGGAGTGTAGCGATAATTAGCGGAGTCAGAATGTTCTCTAGTATTTTTATATTTACGGGAACCACGGAGAAGGATTTCCAGCAAGTAGGAAAGCAAGAAGCAGAGAAGCAGTAGTTATAGAGTTTGGAGAGGACAGAGGAGAGTTCAAGGGAACATTTCTTTAGATCAGTGATTGGTATTCCGTTGCTACCGCTCGCCTTATGGGGGTCAGGCTTAAAAATTATTTTGGAAACCACCGAGGGAGTAATTGTCAGTCAGTTGGGCCTGGGTTCGGAGATACAGATACTCCAGACTTGTCCAGTGTCGAGTTAGTGGAGAATCTGCGAGCGGAGCACTCAGCATTGTCTGTTGAAGAGATAAAGACCTCAAATTCATTGATTAGAGGAGGATTGAGAGCTTACTGCTGTACAGCACGCTTTTACAGAGCCTCCAGTAGTCTTTGAAGCCGAAATTACGGGATGCTATGCGCTGCTTCATTCTGGCTGCAAACATCAGCTTAGCTTCTTTAAGTACCTTCTTGCACTCATTGCGAACCGAGGCAAAAAGGCGCCTGTTATGGTCCGACGCGTGACTCCGGTAAAGCCGAAAGAAGTGATTTCGGTGGACTACGGCAGCTGAGCAGGCAGGAGAGAACCAGGGGGATGAGTGGCAGGGATGAAAGCATTGATGTCAGCCTTAACCCAAGAAGAGACATCAACCGCACAGTCTTCAACAGGAAGGCTAAATACTTTATTCCAAGGGACGTCATTCAGGAAATTGCAGAACGAATCCCAATCAGCTCTTTGACAGCAGTAAAATATTCTGCTGGTCTGAGGTTCTTGGGTGGAGTGGAGGCGGAAGGAGATACTGACGAAAACTACCGCATAGTCGAAGTTTTCGAGAGGGCAGAGTTGCTTGACATTGCAAGAGTCCGGGGTGGAGATAAAGCAGAGATCTAGTAGTGAGTCGTGTCCATTAGGGTTATTACAGAATCGTGTGTCTAACTCCATCACCTGCGTAATGGACTGAATGATTGAAAAATTCATGGTGTGTACACCAGCAAGATCCACTGTCTTCTTAGGTAGGTCTCCCGCTGACTTCATCTAATAACTTAGGAAGGTTTTCAGCTTTCCACTTGCTTCTTAGGTAAGTCTCACGCTGACTATTCCGGTAGTATTACGTAGATCCTTCGCTGACGTCATCTGTTATTTTAAGTTGATCCACCGATGACTTCTCCTATCTTCTTTGGTTAATCTCCCGCTATCATTTACTTCTTAGGTAGGTTTCTCACAGACGGCCCTATCTTCTTTAGTAAACTTCCCACTGACTTACCCTATCTTCTAAGGTAGGTCTCTTGCTGACTTCTACCTTCTTAGATAGGTCTCCCGCTGAATGTCTTATCTTCTTATGTAGGTTTCCCGATGAATGTCTTATCTTCTTAGGTAGGTTTCCCGGTGAATGTCATCTTCTTATGTAGGTTTCCCGCTGAATGTCATCTTCTTAGGGAGGTTTCCAGCTGAATGTCTTATCTGCTTAGTTAAGTTTCCCGGTCATTGCCTTATCTTCTTAGGTAGATCTTCCGCTGAATGCCTTATCCTCCTTGGTGGGTTACCCGGTGAATGCCTTATTGTCTTAGGTAGGTATCCTAATGAATGTCATATCTTCTTAGGTAGGTCTCCCGGTGAATGTCTTATTTTCTTAGTTAGGTCTCCTGCTGAATGTTATATATTCTTAGGTCGGTTTCCCGCTGAATATCATATGTTGTTATATAAGTTTCTGGTAAATGCCTTATCTTCTTAGGTAGGTCTCCCGCTAAAAGTCTTATATTCTTAGGTAGGTTTCCCGCTGAATGTCTTCTATTCGTGGGTAGGTTTCCCGCTGAATGGCTTATCTTCTTAGGTTGGCCTCTTGCTGAATGTGTTATCTTCTTAGGTAGGGTTCCCGGTGAATGCCTTATTTTCTTAGGTAGGTCTCCTGCTTAAAGTCTTATCTTCTTCAGTAGGTCTTCCGTTGACTGTCACATCTTCTTAGGTAGTTCTCCTGCTGAATGTTTTATCTTTTAGGTAGTTCTCCCGCTGAATGTCTTATGTTCTTAAGTTGGCTTCTCGGTGAATATCTTATATCTTTTAGGCAGGTTTCCCGCTGAATGTCCTATCTTCTTAAGTAGGTCTCCCACTGAATGTCTTAACTTCTTAGGTCGGTTTCCCGGTGAATGCCGTATCTTCTTAGGTGTATCACCCGCTGATTTTCGCTTAATCTTTATGTAACGCTCCCTTTGACTTTCCCTCTCTTCTTAGGTAGGTCGCTCGACGATGTGGGGTTGTTGTTGGCCTATGTTCCCATGTGAGTGATGGTTTAAGAGAGATCTATGTATCGTTCTCACCACTCCTTGCCCTCTTTAAAGGGTGTAGACGTTTATCCCATGTTTCCTGTGAAGAATTGGGTGTCTGGTTTCTTTTAAAGTTTACTCATTCTCTTTCCCTCTACATCTTCTGGCCTTTTCTATAGAAGTTGAAGTTTACCCTTTGTTTCAAAATGTGTATTTAAGACCCTTGAATTCATGCATGTAAACCGTAAATAATACATGCAAGTGGCGTATCCTTGTCGGTGCAGAAAGTAGAATGAACGATGAACACGATGAATTCAAATTTCTCCCCGTTGGCTGACTGAGCTCTCTAACATTGGTTGGAAACCAGTCTAGAAGAAGGAAATCTGTGAAATTTACCCTGTACCTCGTAAAAACACACTTGAACCGGAAACTGCTGCAACACACTGCTGTGGTTTCCGTTTCATGTAGGTCCCAAGCTTTACAAGCCAGCCGTCCTTTTAAGCTCCAGGGGAGAAGCCGTGGTGCCAAACTCCTGAGGCTAAGCCGTGTTCTCAATATTCACAGGTGAAGCTGTGGTCCTAAGCTTCACTAGGAAAGTCGAGGTAGGTCTCAAACTTCACAGGCAAAGCTGTTCTCCTAACCTCCACAGGCCGAAGCCGTGGTCCCAAACTTCACAGGCGAAGCCGTGGTCCTAAGCGTCACAGGGGAAGTTGTAGTCTCAAACACCATAGTCAAAGCTATGGTACTAAGCTCCATTGGGGAATCTTATTTTCAACCTTACAACTCCTTTCCCCACCGTCGGCATGCTTTAAAATTATTTGTTGCTTGTGTGCGAATTTACGCATGCACTGATGTGCGCTTAAAAATATAAAAATATTTCTTCGTCTGAATGTTTCAACTCGTCTGAAAACCGATATTTTAATGGATTTGTAGTTGAGAATCCGGTATTATTAATTTAATAATGTTTTCCCGTTAATCCAGCGACATAAACTTTTACATCCATTACTAGCTTGCAGATGTTAACAAGGAATTTACAATTTTTTTTGTTTTAATATTGCTGTAGATAAAAAATAAAAGCCATATAGCCAGCTATACGAAAAAACGTATTCCCCTTATTTTGAAGATAAGCCATGTACGTTTTTTTTTTGTTTGTTCTAACAACCATCCATAGACTGAGAACAAACCTTAGTGTAAGCGAACGCTCTGACCTTACCCAAAGTGTCGAACAAAACTATTCGGAAAATGTGTCAGCGTGCGTATCGAGGTAAACTGCCTTTCTTTCCCTGTGGTTTGTCTCAAATCACTACCAACGAAAAGCTAGCTTTGCCTGCCAAAGAAAGAGAGAAAGAAAGAAAGAGAGAGAGAGAGAGAGAGAGAGAGAGAGAGAGAGAGAGAGGTATGTTTGTGGGTGTGTTTGTATTTTATGAGGGGTGAGTATGGTGCTGACTTTGTCTGTGCGTGTGTTTTTGTAAGGATGAATGCGTTGCTGACCGTATATGTTTATAAATGATCGCCATGTTTAGTGATGGGTCATATGTATATATCAGTAGTGGCAATGTAGTGTTCGTCTGTTGACATGTTTACGGGTGTAGAATCGGTTAGGTAAAAGAGCGAATAGAAGGAAGGAAGGGATGAATGGTGGGGAAAAAGAAAGAAGGCGAGAAGCAAAAAGAAAAAGTAGTGGCCGTCCACAATTTCAGAAAAGTTACTGAAAGAAAAGGTTGGAACAACGGTTGATGGCTCTCAGTTCTAAGTGACAGTGGGTGGGAGATGTCTGTTTTTTGTTTGATTTAAAGTGTATACGAGGTCATGCGACGAGTCTGTAAGAAGAGGCTGCGTCCTTGCAATATACTAGTTGTCTGAACAGGTCCACAATTGAACGGCAGTATATGTGATAGGAAGAAAAATGAACACTATGGTTGGAATGAATCGTAGGAGAAAAAAAAAAAAAAAAAAAGGGAAAAAAAGGAAAAGAAAAGAAGAAAAAAGGAATGAGAAATGGAATTAAAAATGCTTTAAAGTAAAAAAGAGCGAAATGAAATCGTAAAATAAAAAATAAAATGAACGAATGAAGAAAAATAATATATATACGAAACTAAACAAAGAATTAGTGAATGAATTAAATGAAATGTAAAACTGAAAAATGAATAAAAAGTGAATGAAAAAATATTGCGGATTTAAAAAAAGTAACAGAAAAAAGCGGTATTGAAACTAGCTCGATTGAAATGACGGAGAAAGAGGAGTAGAAAGGAAGAAATAAACTGTAGTGAATTAGATATGAACAGAAAGAAAGTAACATTTTGAGAAAAAGAAAGAGATGAGGTTGTGTATTATTTGCAAGTCAGGGTTGGCATAGAATTGGTATTACATAGAAATGAATACGAGGTGGGGACATCATTCGTATCAGTAGCAGCGTTATCAAAAGAGAGAGGAGAATAATATATAGTCTATAAAAGACTGAACACTGATGTTACAGATGATGAAGATACCTCGCTTTGTGTGTGTGTGTGTGTGTGTGTGTGTGTGTGTGTGTGTGTGTGTGTGTGTGTGTGTGTGTGTGCGTGTGTGAATTTAAACGTTTACTGATGTTTAATCTGTGTGTGTGTGTGGCGTGTGTAAATTGAAAGGCGGAAGACTAGAAGGCTAAAGGTAAAACGTGAAACGGGATGAAGCTGAGATATGGAAGAGAAAAAAATGGAAAAGATGGCTAGAGGATTCAACTAACTGGGGGTGGGGGAGTGCGAAGTCGTGAGCAAACTGAAAATATAAAAACGTATGTAAAAATAATAAAAAAATAAAATATAAAAATACATGACTCTTACCACCCACGCTGCCACCCGAAAAATGAAGACTAAGAAGAACTAAGGCGGTTGGACATTTAGGAATATGACAAAACAATGTTTTATCATTATCGTTGTCATATTCCTAAATAAAAAGAGAAAAAAAGTTGATAATTATTCCAAAAAATAAATAAAATCTTAATTAACGGATTGTATGCGTAAAACGAGTGACAAGTAATGTCTTTTATTCTTTTTATTTAAAAATATTTCACTGATTAACTTTGTATTTCAATTCTATATAAAAAATAAAAATCTTAATTTCGGACTTTAAAAGTGCCGAAGAAAAATGTACAATAATTTTAAAGATTTTATTATTAAAAAAAAAGCTTTTTTTTTTACTAATTTTAATTTCTAAAAAAATCTTTCCTTAATAAATCGACGAGATATAACTTTTTACTTTTTTTTATTTATTGTTATTTATTTGTAAATCAGTCACGTGTTATTGTTAAGATTATATCAGTTTTTTTTTATCAGTTTTATATCAGTTTTTTTCATTCGTATTCTTTCGGAAATGTTTATTCCAAGCGCGAAAATGTCCTTTTTCCTTTCTAGTTTTTAGGGAGAGGGGTGGGGTGGAGAGGGCCATTGAGTTCTTAATGTCTTGTTCTCTTTTCGTTTTCTTTTCATTTTCTTTTCATTTTTTTTTTAATATGTTAACTGAACTCCTTTCATTTCTTTTACTCCCGCTTCGTTCTTTCATTCATTCATTCATTTTTTGCAACAAAGAAAGTCTTTTTTCTTTCCTTTAAAAAAAAAAAAAAGAAATATTTTCGTACCATAAAACTATCTGATTATATATTCTTTTTTCATTTAAGGCTTCTTGTCATTTTCTTTTTTTGGGAAAATAAATCAATTTCTTTGTATTAATCTTTCTTCCTTCTTCCTTAATATATATATATATATATATATATATATATATATATATATATATATATATATATATTCACTTTGAGCGTCTTTTTTTTTACACGCGATTCGAGCGAAATATTTGAGCAGCCACTGACACGATCACACAGACACAGCAAGGTTTTAACCTGACTCTTGCTCCCTAACTCTCTCTCCCTCTCTCTATCTCTCTTTTATGCGTGCGTGCGCGGACACACACACACACACACACACACACACACACACACACACACACACACACACACACACTTCTTTCTCTCACTTTCTCACGTGCTCACCAACCTCCATACTAATTAGGTATCCTTACCTTTGTGCCTCTATCTTTCTGACTCTTGTCTACGTGCAGAAACACCAGCGACTGTGTGTGAAAGAGAGAGAGAGAGAGAGTGGGGGTTGAGAAGGAGGAGGAGATCGAGAGAGATAAAGAAAGAGAGAGAGAACAGATGAGAGAAAGAGAGAGAGAGAGATAAAGAGAGAGAACGGATGGGAGAGAGAGAGAGAGAGAGAGAGAGAGAGAGAGAGAGAGAGAGAGTACATAAACAGATTTATTCGAATATATTATATCTCGTGAAATTCTTTTTTTTTTTCAGCTTTGGACACACACGAAATAAATTGCATATTTCTGTTGGGCTTCTTCCTTTGTTTAAGGCGGTTTAAAATTCCAAGAAAAAATATCTTTGATATATAATAATATTTATTTCCTTGATCAGATTCTCGCTGTTTTGTCTTGAGCTTATACTATCATGATACAAAATGACGCGAGAAGACGCGATAAACAGTCGGACTGACGCGTGAAGATGCGATATTTAAAAAGAGATGAAAATAACACCATTAAAATAATGTGTGCATAAGCGCAATTTAACAAAACCTTTTTGATAATGGTTTATCAAAACTCCAAAGATTGGCTAAAAAATGAGACACATGATGAAAACATGATCCAAACTTAATAAAACAGTTTTATCCTCAAAATTGGAGTAGATAGATCTAGCTATCGCCCGGTTCACACTCCACCCATGTCTAATGATTAGGTGTAGAGGCTCATCCCTTGTTCCCTGTTTAGGATGTGGTTTCCGGCTTTCTCTTTTCCAATCTTCTCACTTTGTTTTTTTTTTTTTTTTCAATTGGAGTAGATAGATCTATCTATCGCCCGGTTCACACTCCACCCACATCTATTGAACAGGTTAAGAGGATCATCCCTTGTTCCCTGTTTAGGATGTGGTTTCCGGCTTTCTCTTTTCCAATCTTTTCACTATTACGTAGCCCCCTGCACATCAGTGGCGTTACCGCCTTGCTCGGGGTGATACGATTAATATATATATATATATATATATATATATATATATATATATATATATATATATATTCATGTTATTTCTTTTTTAAATCTATTTTATAATTTTCGAAATTTAGATTTAAAATGTTGCCTTTCTTGCGTCAACGGTGATTAGGAATTCAGTCAGTCAATTAAGTGCCATACGTGATACACGCTTGGGTGATCATGTCTCGAAAGAGACATGACTGACTGGGCAGAAGATTGCCATTGCTTTCTGCGTTAGACTGGTTGCCATCTAAGGTTATAGAACCCAATCTGTCCTGTTATTTGACTCATAGCTAGAGGGGGAGAGATGTATTATATTATTAGGTAGTAAATAGTTGGGGGATCAGTTGATTATTTCACCACGATAGAGAACCGATCCCCCACTTTATGCCCACTAGAAGTTTTAATTGTTTTCAACTGTTATATTCATTCATTCAGTTAAATACCATACGTGATACATGCTTGGGCGATCATGTCTCAAAAGAGACATGACTGACTTTGCTGAAGATTATCCCGCAGTAGGTTGCCATTGCTTTCTGCGGTAGACTGGTTGCCATCCGAGGCTATAACCCAATCTGTCCTGTTATTTAACCCAAAACTAGAGGGAAGAGACGGATTAATACATTTTCCAAGGGTATTTGTGTGTAAGTGAATGCAAGGAATTCAATTGGAATTTGAACTCGGCTCCCCGATTTCTTGTTCCAAGCCGATATCTACTGCACCTCAACGCACATCCGACTATGAATTAATATATTAAATTTCAGTGTCTTTTTGTGATGAAAAACACACTGATTTGGAAATGTTTGCAAAAATTGGATAATAATCGGAATTCTATGAAACTTTCAGGATTTCTCTATAAATGAATGAAAATATTTCATAAATGTTTATTTTGTTATAAAATTTTGGTAAAAAAAATTTTTTTCTTTGTATCTTTTCACTTATTTAATTTTATGAAATTTCGAGAAATTCTTTTTTGTAGTGTTTAATGTTTAGTTTTAAGGACAAGCAAGTTCTCGGAGAATTTAAGTCATCAAATTATTTTGGTAAAACAGGACCCCCAGTTAGAGATAATCTGCCCTGAACCACAAAATAGAGAATGAAATAGAACTAAGAAATAATTTCATACGAAAAACTTTTAATTGCGTTTATGAATAGAATGTACTTTTAGGAATGGAAACAACAAATACATAAATATGTGTATTACTTAAAAAGTAATTCATGATTAGCAATGACATTTTTACCAAATAAAGATTACGGTGTAATGCATAAATATTTTACAAAGTTACAAAAATTTACGCAGTTGGGAAACGGGCATGCAAATCCTGTATTTATTTTTTAACCTGCGAGCAACTGTTTTTTCTTGAGATCTTACTATCTGTGTCTTCATTAAATTTACGGGCAATTGATGTAGCAGTTTCGAAACGTTTTTTTTTTCATAGATATTCTAACAATTCTTTGATCCTATCTTCGCGATGTTTTAGGAGGTCTGCTAGTTTTTGGTTTTGCATTAACGTTTTATCGGTTTTATGCCTGCTAATTACACGATGAACGACACTTTTAGACCGATGAACAATATCAGAAATTTCTGAAATTGACTTTTTTCTTGATAGCGATAATTAGTTTTTTTTCTTCAAAAGAGAGCGTTTTGCATGTAGAATTTGCTTAAAAATAAAGTCCTAATGATAAATGAACTTTTACTTATTGTTGAAAAGCTCCATCGAGTTTTTTTTAACAATGTAATTAAAAGTTTATGCAAATTATTAACATCGTTCCTTAACTTTTGTCCAGTAGCTTATTTCCTTTCTTCCATTTAATCTTTATTTATTAAAAAAAAAAAAAAAAAAAAAAAACGATGTAAATTTTTGTAACTTTGCATAATATTTATGCATTACATCCTAATTTTTATTCGGTAAAATTTTCATTGCTAATCATGCATTACTTTTTAAGTAATACACATATTTATGTCTTTTTTTTTTATCATTTCACCCCAAGCAAGGCATTCCACTGCCACTATTGCGCACGGGGCTACATAGGGGAAGGAAAAGAGAAGGAGTGGTTAGACATAGGGAATGTCAGGAGGAAGGTGACAGATGAGTAAGAATACCGAGGATGAGGGTTGGGTAGATGGGAAGAGTGTTTGATAGAATGGGAGCAGGTTAGTGTGTTAGGAGGTGTCTATTGACCTTACATTTAAACTCCTGGAGATTGTAGCCGTCGGGGAAGCAATCGTGTGGAAGGGAATTCCACAGTCGGGAAGTGCGTTGTTGTTTCCGTTCCATATATTATGGCCGCTACTGTATTATGGACACTATTGCCTTGCGAAAAATACTTTCTCGATGAATAATTAACTTTTACAAGAATGGTTTTTCATTTAAAAAAAGTAATTGTAATAATTTATAAAGTTTTAAATCTTTTAAAAATCTGTACTAATTTTTAGTGGTTAGATGATATTGTTATTAAGTAAAACCTATATTTGCTAACCCTATGTGGTAAAGTTTACTACAATTCAGCGACCCTCAGTATTTTAAAAAGAATTTTGAATTTTTTGTGTGTGCGTATAAACTTGCCGATTTGTGTAAATACGAATGTCTATACAAGATATTATCAGAAAATACGAGCAGTAACAATAGCAAATTTAAAATTTATTACTAATTTTCAAGCATTTCCTCGACCAAAAAGACAAAATTCCTAAAATTCAATAGAATATTAGATTGCTTAGAATATATTGTTAAATGTTTAAGATTATTGGTTAGTTAAAAAAATATATTTTAAAAAAAAGGCACTCAGCTTGTATTCGTCAATTAACTGTTACAGTCATGTGCCCTTTACTTAAAAATTTAAAACATTAAGCTATAGGTAAAGCTATTAACTCCTTAAAAACTCCCATCTCTTTCTATAAAAAAAAAAAAAAAGATTACCTTTGATATTATGAGCTAAAAGTAAGTAATATTTGTTTTATTCAACTTTAAGCAGTTAAACTTCCTGAAAGTTTCAAAAAGGATATTTTATATTTGAGAGATGTTTTTTTTTAATAAAGAGGATTATGTAGTGTTGACAGATTTGTCACTAAGTCCGGTTTTAGCGATTTAACATAAAATAAAAAGTAGATAGACTAAACTATCGCCCGGTTCACACTCCACCCATGTCTATTGAACAGGTGAAGAGGCTCATCACCTGTTTCCTGTTTAGGATGTGGTTTCCGGTTTTCTCTTTTCCAATCTTTTCACTTTTCTTCTTTTTTTTTCAATTGGAGTAGATAGACTAAACTATCGCCCGGTTCACACACCACCCACATCTATTGAACAGGTGAAGAGGCTCATCACCTGTTTCCTGTTTAGGATGTGGTTTCCGGTTTTCTCTTTTCTAATTTTCTTACTTTTTTTTTTTCAATTGGAGTAGATTGACTAAACTATCGCTCGGTTCACACTCCACCCACGTCTATTGAACAGGTGTAGAGGCTCATCCCTTGTTTCCTGTTTAGGATGCGGTTTCTGGTTTTCTCTTTTCCAATCTTTTCACCTTTCTTCTTTTTTTTTTCAATTGGAGTAGATAGACTAAACTATCGCTCGGTTCACACTCCACCCACATCTATTGAACAGGTTAAGAGGCTTGTCCCTTGTTCCCTGTTTAGGATGCGGTTTCTGGTTTTCTCTTTTCCAATCTCCTCACTTTTTTTTTCAATTAGAGTAGATAGACTAAACTATCGCCCGGTTCACACTCCACCCACATCTATTGAACAGGTTAAGAGGCTTGTCCCTTGTTCCCTGTTTAGGATGTGGTTTCCGACTTTCTCTTTTCCGATCTTTTCACTATTACGTAGCCCCCTGCACATCAGTGGCATTACCGCCTTGCTCGGGGTGATACGATTAAAAAAAAAAAAAAATCATCCCAACCCATTTAAATTCGGTTTGAAATACAGCAAAATATTTTGCTTATTGGAAATATTTTAATTTAATCGATTAGTTTGATGTTAGAACTAAAATAAACGCTCAAGGAAGAATTTACATTTTCTAAGAATTAATTTTAGACGTGACGTATCGCATTTCTTTCGAAGTACCTGCATATGCAATAATAATATTAATGATATAAAGGAGTCATAGACAGTCTTTAGATGGAACAAGGCTTGAAGTAAAGGCTGTAAAAACGAAAATATTTTTGATATAGGTATCACTTTTTTATGTAGGTATCACTTTATTTTATAGGTAGGTATCTAGGTTTATGGATGTGCGTTGAGGTCCAGTGGATATCGACTCGGAACGACAAATCGAGTTGAATTCCTACCATTCACTTACGCACAAATACCTTTTGGTAAAGGTATTAATCCGTCTCTTCCCTCCAGTTATGGGTCAAATAACAGGACACATTGGGTTCTATAACCTTGGCTGGCAACCAGTCTACCGCAGAAAGTAATAGCAACCTACTGCGGGATAATCTTCTGCCCAGTCAGTCATGTATTTTTCGAGGCATGATCGCCCAAAGCGTGTATCACGTATGGCACTTGACTGACTGATCTAGGTTTATGAAAGCCAAAATTATACATTGGATAATTTGTGTTAAAGTTTTCACGGGAATCAAGGAGCATGACCCAAAATCTAAACTTATTTATAAATAGAACTTTGTCTCGGTATGTGTGTGTGTGTGTGTGTGTGTGTGTGTGTGTGTGTGTGTGTGTGTGTGTATGTGTGTCTGTTACCTATAGACTCCGAAACGGCTGAAGCGATTTTCTTGAAAATTTACACAGTTGTACTATAAGCGTCTGCGAGTGTTCTTAGCTAGGTTTTGTGTCGAGCTACCCCCGATAAATATTGAAAATCAATAATCGAAAAAAATCAGGTTATAGAAGGAGTGGTCCGATTTTAATCAAATTTGATACACTCATAGACAAAGACATAAGAAACGATATTCAGGAGTTTCAAGGTTGCAGTTCATACAATAGTGCAGAAAATCGATAATATATATATATATATATATATATATATATATATAAGGCAAGATGTTTGTGTGTGTCTGTTTATCTGCCTGTATGTCTGTATTTTTTCAGCCCTTTATTTTAATTTTTGCTTCGGGTTTGGCTCTAAATAGGTTTAATTGTAGTTCTTAGTCTCAGCCATGATACCATTTACTCAGAGGACTTATTTAGTCTTCAAAATTCAGTTTACAACGAAAAAAACATATTTGATATCGATACCAGGAAATCAAAATTTGACTTACATCCATTCATTTTTCTTTCAGTCTACGGTTTCGCTTTAACTGGAACCAACTATTGCTTTTTAGTGCCAATGCCCAAAGAGTCTGAGCTTCAGGACCATGGATTAGGATTAAAGCTTTCATTACACCCGAGCAACGCCGGGCTATACTGCTAGTATATCTTAAAAAAAATGAATTCTTGTTGGTCTTTAATCACTCTTGTGTGCATACATTCATAACACATACATAAATACAAACATACATTCATTCATGCATACATGCTTACAAACACACATAAATACTCTCATAGTTCTTATTACAAGGTAACCAAAAAAAGTTCTGTCCGTTTTTTGATTAGTCATTGAATGAAGTTGAAATATATACGAAATGCGTGTAGCAATTGTTTTCAAATTCGGACAGCCGGAAGTAGGAACATCAGACGTTATAAAAAAAAACACGCGCACCGTGCCCGTCCATGAGTTATAAGCCGGACAGCTGTGAGAAAGATGGAAGTGTCTAGAGATCTCGTTCGGGGCTTTTTGCTTTACGACTTCAAAATGGGCTTATCAGTAGCTGCATCAAGTCACGGTATATGTCAAGCGTTTGGGGATATTGCTGTGGATGAACGTACTGCAAGGCGTTGGTTTCGAAAATTCAAGTCGGGAGATTTGTCTCTCCATGATGAATCTCGCAGTGGACGACCACAGGTCTTGAATGACGGAGTCCTGAAGGTGGCCCTTGAAGAGGACAGTAGTCTAACGTGTGGTGAACTTACAAGACAGTTCAACGTTTTCGATGAAACAGTTAGACTTCACCTGCATCGCCTAGGTAAGACGTAAAAACTGAGCAAGTGGTTTCCGCAAACGCTGTTGAAGGTCCACAAGAGACAACGAGTGGCAGCCTGCATATCGCTGCTTTCTCGCCACTGTACCGCATCCTTATTCAACCGAGTACTTACCAGTGATGAAAAATGGGTTCTGTACGAAACTCCTAATGAAGCAGAGCTGCGCAAAACCCCCACGGACTTCTTTGCGTCAAAACCCTCCGAGTTCTACCGCAAGGGCATTGAACAGCTAGAGACACGCTAGCAGAAGGTGCTGGATTCCGATGGCGATTACTTCGAAGACTAAATGTAAGTTACACATACTGTGAAGCGTTTTCTTTTTTTCCTAAAAAACGTACATAATTTTTTTTGCTTACCTTGTAGTATAAATGTTACTTTTAGTGGTTACACGTGTTTAAATTGCAGTCTCAGTCATTTTTTTAATTATTTTTAAACAGTAAAATTAATAATTGGACTTTAATAAGACTACTTTAGCTGCGACACTAATCATTGATTTCACGTTTTGATAAAATAAAAAAAAAACAGTGATAGCAACTCAAGTAATAATGTCAGATAAAAAAATGCTTTCAAAATACATACATACACACGATATGAATATCACGATGTGTGTGTGTGTGTGTGTGAATTTGTTTTTGAGTAAACTTCCGATATATGAATTTTGTACTGTATTTGCATAATAATTGAATTTTGTCGCTGAAGAAGCGAGATGTTTCTCGCTGAAATGGCCATACGACATATGTAATTTTCGGAGTTTTATTTAAAAATATACATATTCGGTTCTGTAAATAGATTACATTATTTACATCGAGCACTCTACCAAAATCATTTTATAATATTAATAAGATTAATATTTATAGGATCTGCTTTGGGATTTTACCTACATGCCATTTTCGCTTTGCATATATATATATATATATATATATATATATATATATATATATATATATTAATCATATCACCCCGAGCAAGGCGGTAACGCCACTGATGTGCAGGGGGCTACGTAAGAGTGAAAAGATTAGAAGAGAGAAAGCCGGAAACCACATCTTAAACAGGGAACAAGGGATGAGCCTCTACACCTGTTCAATAGACGTGGGTGGAGAAGAAAACAGTGCGAGAAGCCGTGAAGGTTTTGCTTAAAATGTAGATTTATTGTTGTTGCTATTTCTATTACTTGCTTTTTGTATGATATATTAAGTTTCCATGATAGTATTTGTGTCGCTACACGGATTTCGAATCCAATGTTGACTCTCTTCAGGCGAATAAACATGTGAAGTTACATATCGAGATCCGTTTGTTTTTCTGATGGCCAAAAATATCGTGTATATGTAGATAAGTGCTGAGAAGGTCAGATGGTTCTTTTTGCAAGCGTGTTTGTTGTTGCTTGGTTATTTTTAAATCTCTTCTGCCACCTTTCGTTGGCCAGAAAAACATTTTTACACTGACTTGCGAAATTTGATTTCGTCTTTATACTTCAAAATTGTTTTCAGCAATATATATATATATATATAGAATAAGTAAAGAACAGGTAAAAAAAGGTGTTTTTATTCTAATATATTTTACTTTAACAAGCTTTTTAGATTAAAGACAGTTATTTCTTACCAGTTCTTTATTCTGTTCATTTTGTCGGATTTAAATTCATATATTCACCTCATATACATGGCCGTATCTGACTACCGGGCACACCGGGCACACCGGGCACGGGTCTATCCGTGCAATCATAATAAAAATCCGGGCAAGGAAAAATGTCTTAGCCAGAAATCAAACTAAACAATTCACGAAGAAAGAAAGAAAGAAAGAAAGAAAGAAAGAAAGAAAAACGAAGAAAACATCCGAATGAACGCAGTATAAATCTGTTTATTTATTAATTTTTGGGGAGAAAAGACTGGTTATACTCAGAAAGTCCGAACCCGATTTCCTGCTTTCGTTCACGTTCTCTGCCTAATTTCCATTGGAATAGCCGAAAAAATCCGCAAAAATCATAGTTTCTGGAAACGGATGACACTGATGACGTCATCAAATTGTCAACTAATAAATCCGGGCAATTTTTTCTGTGCCCGGTGTTTCTTTAGCATCAGCTACGGCCCTGCTCATATATATGTGTGATATATACACATACGTACATATACTATATATTTATTATAATAGAGGATATATATATATATATATATATATATATATATATATATATATATATATATATAGCATATATTATAATAAATGATATATGTATGATATCCTTTTTCTCTACTACATCTAAAATTTTATAATTTACTATTCATATAAAATACAAATTTTTTTGGATACAGTAAATCTAAATATAATTTAGAGACCTGTCATAATAGATAACCCCATCTTAAATATATCAACAATGTTTTGTGGCAATTCTTAAAATCAACTTGACTAATTGTAACACATTCAACGTCAGAGATTTATCTCTGACGTTGAATGTTGTAGCGAATTTTCACATTAAAAAACACGAATATTTTTCATCCTTGAATACTCAGTTGTGTTTAGCTTCGTTTGTAACGTATTTAAATGTAGGTAGAAAAAAGCAAATGCTTGCAAGATAGCGTGGGTCACAAAGCACTGCTCGTGGCTCCCAATCAGGCTTCTTCTCCATGTTTGGAGCGTTCGGAGGTAATACGCACAGGTCTTATATATATAAATATATATCCCAATGGTTTTCCACACTTAATATTTCTCGCCCCCACTCTCACGTGGTTATGTGTGACGTCATAAGCTGTAGTGCGATTTCCGCTTCCAGCACGCACGCACGCACGCACACACGTGTTCGCCATTGCTTTGAAAATCTTCCATGCAAACAAAATAGACGACTACTACTATTCTTTGTCAGCGAACTGTTTAATACACTTAATATAATTGTCATCATCAATAATGGTTGATGTAAGCCGAAAGCTCAGAAAGGATTAAAAACATGTATCAATATTTTGATTTTCTTTCTTCTTTCAACGATAATGCTATTGAGCTTATCAGACAATATGAAAAGAATTTACCTAAAATAAATAGACAAAACTTGTCTATATGATTTAATGAAACATGGATCAATATATATATATATATTGTAGCAGATCAGAAATTAAGAATTAAAAGCATTTTAGAAAAACCGAAAGTAAAATTGCACACCCGCAAAAGTGGATTCAAACGACTATTCACAAGTCAGTGCGAAAAGCCAATCCTGAATCCTGATTGGATTAAAAACAGAAAATTCATAATGACGTTATTTCACATCTAAAAGCGAAAATGCTCGCTGGAGCCGGTCGCATGACCAGATGTAATTACTTTAGAACATTCTGTGACCGGTCAACAAAGTCAGATGGGAGCCGCGAGACAAAACAACTAAAATATAACTTCAACTTCACTTCAAAATTCTTTTTCCTTCTCGTGTGCTTCCTTTTCTCCATGCAAAGACATTCCTACGAACAAATGCTAATACATACATACATACATACATACATACATACGTACGCATACACTTTTTCAACAATTACTACTATGAGCATTTTTTACAAACCTTCATACCCATAATTTTATCATTGAACACGAACTCTTAACTTCTTAATAATGTTTCTAATTGCACGTTAACTTCTACAACTTCGTTTCTTTTCATTATTCTAACACTATTCCACACTATTCCACATATTGCACACTATTCCACACTATTCCACACTATTCCACACTATTCCACATATTCCACACTATTCCACACTATTCCACATATTCCACACTATTCCACATATTCCACACTATTCCACACTATTCCACATATTCCACACTATTCCACATATTCCACACTATTCCACATATTCCACACTATTCCACACTATTCCACATATTCCACACTATTCCACACTATTCCACATATTCCACATATTCCACACTATTCCACATATTCCACACTATTCCACATATTCCACACTATTCCACATATTCCACACAATTCCACACAATTCCACACTATTCCACATATTCCACACTATTCCACACTATTCCACATATTCCACACTATTCCACATATTCACACTATTCCACACTATTCCACATATTCCACACTATTCCACTATTCCACACTATTCCACATATTCCACACTATTCCACACTATTCCACACTATTCCACATATTCCACACTATTCCACACTATTCCACATATTCCACACAATTCCACATATTCCACATATTCCACATATTCCACACTATTCCACATATTCCACACTATTCCACATATTCCACACTATTCCACACTATTCCACACTATTCCACACAATTCCACATATTCCACATATTCCACACTATTCCATATTCCACACTATTCCACACTATTCCACATATTCCACAATATTCCACACTATTCCACATATTCCACACAATTCCACACTATTCCACACTATTCCACATATTCCACACTATTCCACATATTCCACACTATTCCACACTATTCCACACTATTCCATATTCCACATATTCCACACTATTCCACACTATTCCACATATTCCACACTATTCCACACTATTCCACATATTCCACACAATTCCACATATTCCACATATTCCACATATTCCACACTATTCCACATATTCCACACTATTCCACATATTCCACACTATTCCACACTATTCCACACTATTCCACACAATTCCACATATTCCACATATTCCACACTATTCCACATATTCCACACTATTCCACACTATTCCATATTCCACAATATTCCACACTATTCCACATATTCCACACAATTCCACACTATTCCACACAATTCCACACTATTCCACACTATTCCACATATTCCACACTATTCCACACTATTCCACATATTCCACACTATTCCACACTGTTCCACATATTCACACTATTCCACACTATTCCACATATTCCACACTATTCCACACTATTCCCACATATTCACACTATTCCACACTATTCCACATATTACACACTATTCCACACATATTCCACACTATTCCACACTATTCCACATATTCCACACAATTCCACACTATTCCACATATTCCACACTATTCCACACTATTCCACACTATTCCACATATTCCACACTATTCCACATATTCCACATATTCCACACTATTCCACATATTCCACACTATTCCACACTATTCCACATATTCCACACTATTCCACATATTCCACATATTCCACACTATTCCACATATTCCACACTATTCCACACTATTCCACATATTCCACACTATTCCACACTATTCCACATATTCCACACTATTCCACATATTCCACATATTCCACACTATTCCACATATTCCACACACTATTCCACACTATTCCACATATTCCACACTATTCCACACTATTCCACATATTCCACACTATTCCACACTATTCCACATATTCCACACTATTCCACACTATTCCACATATTCCACACTATTCCACACTATTCCCATATTCCACACTATTCCACACTATTCCACACATAGCTCCACACTATTCGACATATTCCACATATTCCACACTATTCCACATATTCCACACTATTCCACACTATTCCACATATTCCACATATTCCACACTATTCCACATATTCCACACTATTCCACACTATTCCACATATTCCACACAATTCCACACTATTCCACACTATTCCACATATTCCACACTATTCCACACTATTCCACATATTCCACATATTCCACACTATTCCACATATTCCACACTATTCCACACTATTCCACATATTCCACATATTCCACACTATTCCACATATTCCACACTATTCCACGCTATTCCACATATTCCACATATTCCACACTATTCCACATATTCCACACTATTCCACACTATTCTACATATTCCACACTATTCCACACTATTCCACATATTCCACAATATTACACACTATTCCACACTATTCCACATATTCCACACTATTCCACTCTATTCCACATATTCCACATATTCCACACTATTCCACATATTCCACACTATTCCACACTATTCCACATATTCCACACAATTCCACACTATTCCACACTATTCCACATATTCCACACTATTCCACACTATTCCACATATTCCACACTATTCCACATATTCCACACTATTCCACACTATTCCACATATTCCACACTATTACACACTATTCCACACTATTCCACATATTCCACACTATTCCACACTATTCCACATATTCCACATATTCCACACTATTCCACATATTCCACACTATTCCACACTATTCCACATATTCCACACAATTCCACACTATTCCACACTATTCCACATATTCCACACTATTCCACACTATTCCACATATTCCACACTATTCCACATATTCCACACTATTCCACACTATTCCACATATTCCACACTATTCCACATATTCCACATATTCCACACTATTCCACATATTCCACATATTCCACACTATTCCACATATTCCACACTATTCCACACTATTCCACATATTCCACATATTCCACACTATTCCACATATTCCACACTATTCCACACTATTCCACATATTCCACACAATTCCACACTATTCCACACTATTCCACATATTCCACACTATTCCACATATTCCACACTATTCCACATATTCCACATATTCCACACTATTCCACATATTCCACACTATTCCACACTATTCCACATATTCCATCCTGCCGACAACCAACCTTCTGATAACTATGAAATTCTTCTGATAATTCTTCTGATAATTCTTGATAAAAGTTGTAAGCTGTAGGGAGTTCGGTTATGTATGACACAAGTCCTAATAAAAAAAAACATTAACTATCTCCCTCCAAAGCTTCAATATATATATATATATATATATATATATATATATATATATATATATATATATATATATTTTAATCATATCACCCCGAGCAAGGCGGTAACGCCATTGATGTGCAGGGGGGGTACATAGGAGTGAAAAGACTGAAAATGAGAAAACCGGAAACCGCATCCTAAACAGGAAACAAGGGATGAGCCTCTTCAGCTGTTCAATAGACGTGGGTGGAGTGTGAACCGGGCGATAGTTTAGTCTATCTACTCCAATTGAAAAAAAAAGTGAGAAGATTGGAAAAGAGAAAACCGGAAACCGCATCCTAAACAGGAAACAAGGGATGAGCCTCTTCACCTGTTCAATAGACGTGGGTGGAGTGTGAATGGATATCGTATTCCTTTGGTCATAATCAGAGTATTGTATAATCAGAACATTGTATTCCTTATACTAACTGATATATATTCCACAGTTTGTTAAGTATTACTTTTTATAAAGTGCTCAATACAGAAGTAGAGCCTTTATAGAGATATAATAATTATTAGTGTTATAATAATAACATATGGGACTGCAACTCAAAAGGTTTCATGCTTTGGGGCCAAGTGCACCATCATCAGGCAGCGAAATATTTTTCAGTTACACAGTCATATATATAATGTTATAGAAATTTAAAATCAAAAACGTAACATTATATATATATATATATATATATATATATATATATATATATATATATATGACCTCTGTAACTGAACAATATTTCACTGTTTGATAATGGTGTACTTGGCACCAAACCCTGAAAGCTTTTGAGTTGCAGTCTCATAAGATATTATTATAACACTAATAATAACTCTCTCTCTCTCTCTCTCTATATATATATATATATATAGTGACATAAATTAATAAATATACATAGGAGGGTGTACATATGTAATTCAGGTGTTAATAAAACAGTGCTCAATGTATGAACAAAGCTATATTATATATATATAAATAAAATAGTGGTAGAAACTAATTGATATATATTCCACAGTTTGTTAAGTCTTACTTTTTATAAAGTGCTCAATACAGAAGTAGAGCCTTTATAGAGATATAATTATTATTAGTGTTATAATAATAACATATGGGACTGCAACTCAAAATATTTCAGGTTTTGGTGCGTGAACCTTGAACTATTTGATAAGATCCAGAGAAGAATCAGCAATATTATAGGCCCTAATCTGACAGCTCAGTTGCAGTCACTTATCCACAGCCGTAAGCTTGCCTCCCTGTGCCTTTTCTATAAATACTTTCATACTAATTGTTCACATGAGCTCTATGGTACCTAGAAATTATGAATTTAAGCTTAGTACTAGACTGGCGGATAGGTCTCATCAATTTACAGTTGAGCTGGCTAGATGCAGCCGTAAGTTATATGCCAACAGTTTCTTTTCTCACTCTTCTTGCTTGTTGAACTTTCTTCCGAGTCCATGCTTTCCAGTCAACTTTGATCTTCAAAAATTTAAATGAAATTTCTTGGTCTAAAAGGAATTATAATTATTTACTATTAGGACCTTGAGTTATCTCCCTTTAACTTGACTTTCTAAGTTATTTGTTCACCACCGCTGTAGCCTGGTATTGAACTCATAACTCTTTGGGTCAAGTCACTGAAATTAACCAATATATATATATATATATATATATATATATATATATATATATATATATATATATATATATACTGGGCCATGATAGTTACAAGACGTAGCTTCACACATGGAATAAAAATGATATACTCCAGTTATTGTAATAAAGGGTTCAGTTCGAAATTTCTAGCACCTGAAGCAGGCCGGAGCGTACAACGGCCGAAACGTCGTAAACACGGCAGCAAAAACGAAGACAATGTTTTATTTATTCAGTCACTTTCTCACCGCCGTGCCTTTTTCTAAAAATGCTTTTATGGCAAATGTTCGGATGAGCTGTTCGCTATGGTACCTAGACTTTTTAAATTTAAGGGCAGTACTAGACTGGCGTAGAGGTCTCATCAATTTAAACTCAAATTTAAATTTTAAACTCAATCCTAATCGCTATCTAATACCCAACTTCCTATCTTTGCTCATTATTAACGTTTCTGTACCCAGTTCTTTCACACTTTATAACTGCCTTGCATCTTAGTGGCTTTACTGCCTTGCCGATTAATATATATACTCAAAATCAGGAGAAATATATATATTGGTATGTGATAAAACATTTTTACATTCCTATATACCGAATCGAACGAATATAGTGTGGTCTGATGAAATGAGCCAATTTAGCCCATTAAAATGAATTCTAATTTATAACTAAATGTTGTGCGTTTTTCTTTATAAATATCATATTGCTCTGGATAACATCTATTGAGCTCTCTATACAGATATAACATTTAATATTTTATATTAAGTAGATGTTGTTGGATTATTCTCGCTGTTCACGGATTTGACATTATCTATCTCTCTCTCTCTCTCTCTCTCTCTCTCTCTATATATATATATATATATATATATATATATCCAAATGAATAAAGAACGAAGAAAATATTTGCAACGTTCAAAACATTAATTCACAATAGTGCTCAATATAAAAATAGAGCAATGAATATTTATTATTAATTATTAAAACATGTACAAACTAAAAGCTACTACAACATTGTACATTTTATTTCGACATTGAGGGAACAATGTCTCATCAGGTAGTTACCACTATTATTAACTACCTGATGAGACATTGTTCTTTCAATGTAGAAAACAAAATGTACAAATTTGTAGTAGTTTGTAGTTTATACATGTTCTAAAGTAATAATTAATTAATTAATAACAATAATAATAATGATTATATATATATATATATATATATATATATATAGAAAAAAGAATATATATATATATATATATATATATATATATATATTGTGATGTGCGTTGTGGTGCAGTAGATATCGGCTCGGAACGAGAAATCAGGGAGCCGAGTTCGAATTCCAGTTGCATTCATTGCATTCACTTACGCGCAAATACCATTGGGAAAGGTATTAATTAATTCGTCTCTTCCTTCCAGATATGGGTTAAATAACAGGACAGATTTGGTTCTATAGCCTTGGCTGGCAACCAGTCTACCACAGAAAGCATTGGCAACCTACTGCAGGATAATCTTTTGCCCAGTCAGTCATGTCTCTTTCGAGACATGATCTCCCAATCGTGTTTCGCGTATGGCATTTAACTGACTGATATATATAAATATTCCTTTTTTCTTTATGTGTCTATAATGAAAAGACATATATTGATCATACCACAGCATTTTTCTCGAAAACGTTGACCTCTCACTTTTTTACATGTAAATGCATAAAAAGCCTCGGAGATCTTTGTTACATCCGTTAGATTTTGGTCGACAATACAACAATACATTGCCAATCTAATTAAAAAAACAAAACAAAAAACGAAACAAAAACAAGCAAATAACATAATTGCAAAACTCGGATAGAATAGGGAACTTTTTGGCGGGAAATAAATGTTGTCGATTAGCATTCTTTTAACCTCCTGTGAGCAACCTTTTTTCGAACAGAGGGCCACATGTTTTGAGGCTCAACGCAAGTCTGATCACACTACTAAAAAGGTTCAAAAGTAATTTTTCGTTGAATAAAATCAGTTATTTTCACTCCAGAAAACCATATGCGTATGTATATATCTTAGAAATGGGGGAAAAGTTATTTGTTTTATGTCTTTGGAGAAGACATTTTTCTATAATTAAAACATTGAAGTCTTGATATATTACTGATGGCAGTGTGTTTAACACATGTCACTGCGAGTGATTTATTTCTAACTTATTCATTTGAAAATTTAAAAAAAAAAATTTTTTATTTCCAGAGAAAAATTATTATGAATGTTTCTTGTTTCAGAAGCAAAACATTTAGGCGTATGAGCTTCCTTAGTACATATCGCCGATTGTTTAAATAAAGAAAACGATATTTTCACAGAAAGTTTACAAAATTCAACATACACCCAACTTGATCATTTTTTACGTAGTTATATATGAGTGCGTGTAAATAAACAAGTGTGAACAAAACAAAATATAAATTTAAGAAATGTTTTTGTAATTTTTGTTTTAATCATTTCAACTCAAACAAAGCGGGACTGCCACTAGTGCACATGGGGGTTACAGTGAGAGAAAAAGACTGGGTACAGCGGGTATTAAAGAAAGGATAAAAGATGAACGGTTTCAAGAAGTTAAAAGATGTTGTTATTTATATATTCTTTGGGGAATTGCGACCAAAAGTGTAGTTGGAATTTGATTGTAAGATTTGAAAAAGAAATATTGTTTTAGGTTAATAGCAAATGTAAAAAATGCAGGTGGCAAGCTAGATTTTGTTTTAACAACAGTTTTTTCACCTTCTACGATATATGGCCTTTTGTGATATTTTGCAAGGTGATCCGTCATGTTGAAATGTCTTACATTCTACCATATTTGGGAACGTGTGATGTATGTCAAGGTGAACCATCACGTTGAAATATTTCACCTTCTACGATATATGGCCTTTTGTGATATTTTGCAAGGTGATCCGTCATGTTGAAATGTCTTACATTCTACCATATTTGGGAACGTGTGATGTATGTCAAGGTGAACCATCACGTTGAAATATTTCACCTTCTACGATATATGGCCTTTTGTGATATTTTGCAAGGTGATCCGTCATGTTGAAATGTCTTACATTCTACCATATTTGGGAACGTGTGATGTATGTCAAGGTGAATCATCACGTTGAAATATTTCACCTTCTACGATATATAGCCTTTTGTGAAAATTTCCAAGGTGATCCGTCATGTTAGAATGTAATTTGAGATGTGTGTCTAGGTGAATCATCATGTTGAAATACGTCACCTTATGCTATATCTTGCTTTTTGTGATATTTTCCAAGGTAATCCGTCATGTTGAAATGTCTTACCTTCTACCATATTTGGGAATTTGAGATGTGTGTCTAGGTGAATCATCATGTGGAAATAGTTCACCTTCTGGTATATCTGGTAAATTGTGATGTAAGGTGATCCATTATGCGTTACGCATCATTCATCAACAATGAATCGAAAACTGTAGGTTACTGGCGTTTGTTTACATTATGTAAATAATATGCTAAATATCTGCCTTTCTCTGGCGTGCGCCAATAGCTTAGGGGTAGAATCTCAAATGTCAAAAAAGCGACTTTTTCAAGCCGGCATTGAAACTCAAGCGATTGCTCAATTTTCAATCCCGTCTTGAATAAGTCGCTTGTCTCATCGCGCTGACGAGAAGTGATAAAGCGTAACAGGCCTGTGTGCACTGACTATATATATATATATATATATATATATATATATATAGAGAGAGAGAGAGAGAGAGAGAGAGACAGACAGACAGACAGACAGACCGAGAGGGTAGGGTGGAGTAAGGTATTAGGGAGTCGAAGAACCGAGTTTGAATTCCAGTCGAGATCGTTACATTCACTTTCCTGCTAAAGCCTTCTCTTTCTCCTCTAGCTATGGGTAAACAGCAGGACATACTGGTTTCTATAGCCTTGGGTGGCAACCGGTCTATGAGAAAGAAAACTCTGAATTCAAACCAGCCTAGAGACGTTTTAGCGCTGCTAGGTTACCATGTTCAAGACACACCGCTTCTACTTCAGCGGCAGAACATGTGGTGCTCCCACGACTATCATGAGATATGGGATTCTTGATATGGGAGAAAATATATTTTTTGATGCACCCTATAATTACGGATAAAAGATAAACATCTTGAATAGAGCGTGTGAAAAGATAAGAAGTCAATACCAAATGAAGTTTTCTCACCAAGCAAAGCATTTTTTGTGCCACTGTTGAGCAAGGGGTTACTTAGGAGGAAAATTATGAGAAAGAGTGATTGGTTATAGGGGGTATCGGGAGGTGGGTAAGAGAAGGATGAGAATACTGATGAGAGTGGTGTGGACGGAGAAAGAAGCATGAGAGAGAGGATGAAAGTTAATGAGATAGAAGATGACAATTGTCTTTAGATAGATAGATAGATAGATAGATAGATAGATAGATAGATAGATAGATAGATAGATAGGAACAGTCTGAGATAGATAGATAGATAGATAGATAGATAGATAGATAGATAGATAGATAGATTTTTAAAATCATATCGTTCCAAGCAAGGCATTTTACTGCCACTGTTGTGCAGGGAGTTACATCGGAGGAAATTTATGAGAAAGAGTGACAGGTTATAGGGGGGGTATCGGGAGGTGGGTAAGAGAAGGATGAGAATACTGATGAGAGTGGAGTGGACGGAGAAAGGAGCATGAGAGAGAGGATGCAGGTTAGTGAGATAGGAGATGACTATTGACTTTACATCTAAATTCTTGGAGATTGTAGCTGTCGGGAAGCAAGTAAACAGAAGGGAATTCCACAGGCGAGAAGTGCGAGAAAAGAAGCTGATGGAGTAGAATTTGCATTTACATTTTATAGGTTTAACAGTAAAAGGGTGGGACCTAGTTGCTAATCTTGTTGCTCAAGTAAATTCATACACAGGGGACAACACCAGAGAGCTAAGTTCATCGGAGCAGAAGCCGTGAAAATATCTTTTCTGTCTGATAACCTAATGGGTGATGCTGAGAACTGCTTAATTTTCACCTCGCGAGACAAAATATCTAGAAAACTGTTTCATTATTATCGGTCACATACAGTCACTTTTTCACATCTAGGGTTAAAGGTAGATTCAAGCAAATAAGTAAATTCATATATAGGGGGCACCAGTGAGCTAAGTTCATCGGAGCAGAAACCGTGCAAGTATTTGTAGAAGAGACACAGAGAAGCCACATTGCGCCGGTGAGAAAGTGACTGTATCTGAGCTGCTAATCCGGGATCGATCACATTACAGATTCTCCGTTGGATTTTGTCAAGGTCACCTAGGTGAATAGCAGGAGCACCTGACCAGATATGGCAGCAGTATTCAATGCACGGGCTGATGGTAGATCTATATATGTGCAGGATTGTTTCAGGCGGGAAAATCTTCTTGCCCCTACACAGAGGACCCACTTTCTTAGCAGCGGATTTAGCTCTCTCTCTCTCTCTCTCTCTCTCTCTCTCTATATATATATATATATATATATATATATATATATATATAAAACTGGAGTAGATAGACTAAACTATCGCCCGGTTCACACTCCATCCACGTCTATTGAACAGGTGAAGAGGCTCATCCCTTGTTTCCTGTTTAGGATGCGGTTTCCAGTTTTCTCTTTTCCAATCTTCTCACTCTTTTTTTTTTCAATTAGAGTAGATAGACTAAACTATCACCCGGCTCACATTCCACCCTCGTCTATTGAACAGGTGAAGAGGCTCATCCCTTGTTTCCTGTTTAGGATGTGGTTTCCGGCTTTCTCTTTTCTAATCTTTTCACTCCTATGTAGCCCCCTGCACATCAGTGGCGTTACCGCCTTGCTCGGGGTGATATGATTAAAATATATATATATATGTAAACCTGAGGGTAGGTATGGATGGAATAAAATTCCGTATCCAAAAAAGCACTATTCTTAAAAAAGTGCTCATACAAAGTAGAGCAAATAATATGTATTTAAACTTTATGACGTAAATATGTTATAATATCACTAGAAAAATAGCCATTTTGTTTTGACACTTTTCGTGTCTTGTCAAGTAATTTTGACGAGATACAAGAAGTGTAGAAACAAAATAGTACTTGATATTATGCTTTACGTTATTTTTATGTTTGTATTTCCTGCTCATTTAAACAATTTTTATTTCGTCTACTAACCTACACACTTAAGAAAACATAATAAAGAAATTATACACTGCGGGAAGGATTCGAACCAGCGTTACTTTTTGCTAAAAAAAAAAACACTGTCTGATCCGACGTGCTCTGATCGCTAGGCTACAGAGAGCTTAACGATTTATAAATTATCAATGCAGCTTATCAGTATAGATGGTTAAATTTTTTAAAGTTTTTCTTGTTGATATAGTTTTTGTCTATTCGTGTTGAACTGTCCACAGTTCGTGTTTATTCCTGTTAAGATCTCAATCTTTTAAATGGCTTTAGTGGTTAGCAAGGTTGAAAAAAGAAATGAAATTCAAAGTCTGTGTGGTTATATGTATGTTCGGAATGTTTATGAATTGTGAGGTCACAATGTTTCTGTTGTCATGTGAGCGTGATGTTATTCTGCTGAGTTTGGAAACAGTGCAGTGTCACATGACCTTGACTTAGTGTGGATTTTGAGAATTTAAAGCTTATTCCAGAAGCATCGTTAATTTTTGTTGATAATTGAATGTTTTCATTTAATCTGTGGGCCGTTCCCTTTGAGTTTTTTTTCTTTTCTTTTTTTTTTTTAATCATATCACCCCGAGCAAGGCGGTAACGCCACTGATGTGCAGGGGGCTACGCGAGAGTGAAAAGATTTGGAAAAGAGAAAGCCGGAAACCACATCCTAAACAGAGAACAAGGGATGAGCCTCTTCACCTGTACAATAGACGTGTTTGGAGTGTGAACCGGGCGATAGTTTAGTCTGTCTACTCCAATTGAAAATAAAAATAAAAATAAAAAATAAGAAAAAGAAAAGTGAAAAGATTGGAAAAGAGAAAGCCGGAAACCACATCCTAAACAGGGAACAAGGGATGAGCCTCTACACCTGTACAATAGACGTTGGTGGAGTGTGAACCGGGCGATAGTTTAGTCTGTCTACTCCAATTGAAAATAAAAATAAAAATAAAAAATAAGAAAAAGAAAAGTGAAAAGATTGGAAAAGAGAAAGCTGGAAACCACATCCTAAACAGGGAACAAGGGATGAGCCTCTACACCTGTACAATAGACGTGGGTGGAGTGTGAACCGGGCGATAGTTTAGTCTACGTAACTGTCCCGCCTTTCTCGAGGTGAAAGGATTAATATATATATATAATATTAACTATAGCAACAACAATACCAATAGTAACAGAACTAACTCTTCTGAAACTAGTATTAATTAAGCTATAATTTAAATCGTCTTGTACAACCCACCGAGAACGAACTCGGAGGGAAAAGAAGGGGAAGTAAAAAAAGAAACAAACGAAATACATGAACAAAAAGTCAAGCACTCGTAGGAAAGAAAAAAAATCAGGACGAAAACCCTAACACTAAAGCGCTCAATACGAAAGTAGAGCAACAACTATTGCCCGGTTCACACTCCACCCACGTCTATTGAACAGGTGAAGAGGCTCATCCATTGTTCCCTGATTAGGGTGTGGTTTCCGGCTTTCTCTTTTCCAATCTTTTCTCTTTTACGTAGCCCCCTGCGCATCAGTGGCATTACCGCCTTGCTCAGGGTGATATGATTAAAAAAAAAAAACAACAAAAAAAAAAAAACAACAACAAAGAAAATCTAAGTACGAGCCAATAAACCTACCTAGGTTTCATCCTACGGTTCTTCCGATCCATATATTCAACTGATATATATATATATATATATATATATATACATATTAATTGTTTAATTACTTAGTTTTTGGTCATAATAAAATTAAATCACTGCACATTTGTATTAAAAAGTGTTCAATACAGTTATGTTGTGGAGCTTTTGAATATTTTCTATTTGTAAACGAGTTATTATGTGACCCAGATTTCTACCATGTAAAAAAAAAAAACAAAAAAAAAGAAACGATAAAATCAGTGGTTGAAAATCGCCTGAATGCACCACTCATGGTAGAAACCTGGGTCGCGTGATAGCTCGTTTATAAATGGAATATATATATATATATATATATATATATATATATATATGCATGCGGTGTAGATATAGAAGAATCCAAAGGAGTATCCTGTACATACAGTGGTAGGATAACTCTCTAAGAGAGATCTAAATATATACGTATATAAATACATATTGAGCGAATATGAGAAAAAATTAAGGTAGACACGTTATTTCACGGTAAATCGGAAGTTTAGCCTAATTCAGCCGAACCATCATCAGCTTCCGTCTTTATTGTACATTCGTGTAAAATCATCTGTACAATAAAGACGGAAGCTGATGATGATTCGACTGAAATAAGCTAAACTTCCGATTTACCGTGAAATAACGTATCTGCCTTAATATATATATATATATGAACACTGACTGGGGTCAAAACTCAGCGGTGACAGTTTATTTCAAACTTTAACGTACATGACCTGACGGTTGCATATAAAGATGAAACAAGCTGTTGTCGTTGGATATTGAACTTAACGTCTACTTTAGATTTTCATCCCTTCTATAGATCACTTGAACTAAAACAAATAAGATTAACTTAAAGTATACCTTAAAACTATATTTTTATCAATATAACAGTTAGAGCGTAATTAAATATATATACAGTAATTTTTTAATCCGGCATTCTTTGATCCGGTATTATTTTAATCCGGCATTATGTATTACATTAAACATAATTGTTATTTACTGGGTATATTTCTTTGAAACCTTTTTTAAAACCACAATTTTATTTTGTATCTTTGTAAACAAAGTTTATTATTATTAATTTTAAATAATAACCGGCTTAGATCGAGAAGACATAATATAGGAAAATTATGTCTTCCGACACGAGTCGAACCTACGTTCCTTTTCAAATAAACCAGTCCTATAGCCAAAGCGTACCGCTGCTAATAACATTTATAGTAATGGCTGGCCAGTCGTACTCGAGGATACCCGTCTACCAGGGCGCTTAGCTGAACCTCATTTCAAATGCCCGCTCAGGCACACTTGTTCAACACACACAGTGGTCACCTGTGGTTTTTATTGCAACTTAGTTACTGTTTCTGAGAGACATCGCACTATCTAGCATGAACAACAGTGTGAACAAGGCCAGAACGCTCAAACCCTCGGTCACTTTAAGCTAGCACAACTAGTATGGTTTTTAGGCACTTTCCAAACCACAAGATCAAGAAGTCAACTTCATGGC
>JBBBDQ010001084.1:6710000-6745000 GCA_037127315.1 Ascarosepion bandense | reverse complement strand
ATTTTCAATCAGTTAAGTGCCATACGTGATACACGCTTGGGCGATCATGTCTCGAAAAACACATGACTGCCTGGGCAGAAGATTTTCCCGCAGTAGGTTGCTGTTACTTTCTGCGGCAGGCTGGTTACCAACCAAATCTATAGAACCCAATCTGTCCTGCTGTTTAACCCAAAGCTGGAGGCAGAAGCGATGGATTCATAACTTTCTGAAGTGTATTTGTGTGTATGTGAATGTGAATGCAACAAATTCAACTGGAATTCGAACTCGGCTCTCCGATTTCTCGTTCCGAGTCGATATCCACTTCACTACAACGCACATAGCGCTTTGCTTAAGAGGCGACTTCCTCTTTTACGGATATATCTGACATTTAAGCTTTCAACAAGGCAGATTAAAAATCTTTACACCAGTGTGAGACATGGCGAGTTTAGTTAAAAGATTTGTGAGCATAATCTTTTTATATCTGGTGTTTATATATATTTTTTTAAATGTTTACAGGCGTTTAATATTACAACTTGACTCCAAAAATACCTATTTGATCTCTTGGAGACGCCTTTCGCTAGACAAATGACGTCAACCAATTCCCGTTTGCTCTACCCTCAGAGACGCATTTCACATTAAAACTTACCTCAACAAACTCCTGTTTGATGTGCTGTCAGAGACGCCTTTTACATTTAAACTTGCCTCAGCCAATATTGTTTTTCACTGCGGGTGTATGAGACCAATTAAGACAAGCTTAGACATGCTGTGACCAGTCTTGATACGCTAAGACTAGCTTTGTACTCAGTAACCGCGTGTGTGGGGGCTGGTTAATCTTTGGCCAATGGCCTGAGCGTTCGCACTAAGGTTTCCCACGTTAAAAACCGACCTCTTCTCACAACACGCTCCAGTGGGGGAGTAAGGTAAATCTCGCTGTTTATTTTGCTCTCGGAGACGCCTTTCACATTTAAACTTACCTCAAACAATTTCTGATTGATCTGCTCTCGAACACGGCTTTTACATTTTTCAAACAATTCCTTTTTTGATCTACATATGACAATTACCTCAGCCAGTTCCTGTTTGATCCCCTCTTGCACTTCAGCTCAATCAATTCTTACTTGATCTACTCACAAACACGGCTTTCACATTACAACACAATTAAAACAATTCCTGCTTCATCTGCTCACGAGATGACTTTCATATTACAACATAACTCAACCAATTTCTACACGATCTGCACTCGGAGACGCCTTTCACATCGCAATTTAGGACAAAAAAGTCCTACCTTGTCTGTTCTCGATGACGTCTTTCATATTACAACATAGCTGAACAAATTTGTGATTAATCTGCTCTCCAGAAACGACTTTCATATTACAACATATCTAAAGCAATTCCTGTTTGATCTGCATTTGGTGACGCCTTTCACATTACAAAATACGTCAACTAATTTATATTTAAACGGCTATCAGAGCCGTCTTTCACATTACAACATAGCTGAACAAATTTGTGATTAATTTGCTCTCCAGAGACGACTTTCATATTACAACTTATTTCAACCAATTTCTGTTTGATCTGCACTCGGAGACGCCTTTTACATTACAACTTACCGCTGCCAATTCCTGTTTGATCTGCTCTCAGAAACGCCTTTTACATTATAATTTACCCCAACCGATTCTTATTTTAACTGCTGTCGGAGACGCTTTTCACATTACAAGTTAGCTCAACCAGTTTCTGTCTAATTTGTTCTCTGAGACAGCTTTCGCGTGACAACTCATCTCAACTGATTTGATCTGCTCTCGGAGACACTTTTTATATGACAACTCAGCTCAACCAATTCCACTTTGATTTTCCTTCGAAAACTTTTCACATTATAATTCAGCTCACAACCAATATTTGTTCGATGTTTTAGATAATTTACAAAACAACATTTAACTCAACTGTATTGCTTTTGTGATGCGATGATTATTTGCACACCAAACTCTAAATCAACATATTAATAATTGATTCTTTTGTTGAAACTTTGACCGTTAAATTCCAGCTCAAACAATTCCTAGTTGATCTGTGCACGTAACTACTTTTCGCGTGAAATCTCTGCTCAACTAATTCATAATTTGATCTGTTCTTTTCCCGCCATTGCGCAACTGATAGACATTTGAAATATTCTCGTTGTTGATCTGCACCCTAAACTGCAAATGAAACTGATCCCGTTTGGTAAGCATTCGGTGGCACGTTGAACGTCAAACAATTAACCCGATTTTATTTTCTTTTGCTGAAGCTCTGCGTTATTTTTCAGCTCGACCACAACTTATTTGATCAAATAACGTTAATGATTTCATTAAAAATTTCTCATAAAAATATCCTTTGGTCGAAACGTTGTGTGTGTAATAACATCTATATCAACCAAGATGAGAACAATAGTTCAAAATAATACGAAGATATTGAAAATTACTCATCTCATGAATAAATATTAAAATTATGACTCAAGCTTTCGGGTAAGTGTTAATTTTGTAACAGATTGAGTTGGGTGAAACTATCTCTAACTATATTCAATTTCCATTTCTCATACTAGCATCATAGCCCGGCGTTGCCCGTGCAACTCAGAACATTTTAGTCGTAGGAGAAGACCTTGTTACCCTCATTGCCGCAGCTTTAGCGGTCATACGCCCTAATCGAACTCTTTTTTAGGAGGAATGTGAAAAAATCTTCAAAAACTGAGCACGACTAGTATGAGTGCCTGTTACTTTAATCGAAGATGGCTGCTAAATTACTTGGAACGCAATGTTTACAATACTCACACAAACACTCCACCCACATCTATTGAACAGGTGAAGAGGCTCATCCCTTGTTTCCTGTTTAGGATGTGGTTTCCGGCTTTCTCTTTTCCATTCTTTTTACCCTTACGTAGCCCCCTGCGCATCAGTGGCGTTACCGCCTTGCTTGGGGTGATATGATTAAAAAAAAAAAAAAAAAAAAAAAACATCAAATCTCGTGATGCAACAATGTTTATAATATTAAATGGATAAATTCCTTTAAAACTCGGTTATATAAAATAATAATTATATGAAAATTGTTTTTAAAAATTAAATATAAAGGCTCATTTTTTTAATAAAAATATTTTAGTCGCATTTGACACGTGTGATTTGATTTCTGTGACGTAATCTAGCAACCATCTTAGATCTTCGATGTTTTACGGAGCAAATGTAAACAATCGGCTCCATTGGCCAAAAAGAGAAAATTGCTGAACTTAAACTCAAAAAGTATGTGTCGACCTGGCTTCCTGTAGCTATGTGTCCCTAGAAAGTTTGAATGGCGTAGCTTAAAAAATGTAGACGTGCATAGGGAACAGCCACACGCAGACTCAGAGATTGTCTTTTATATATATAGATTATAAATTCGTTATATCTGGTGAATACACTGAGATATTTGAAGTGATTGGTATTTATTAATTACACACTCTGATTTTTTTTTTTATGATGGATTCAGGGTAGTCGAAATCAGTGATTTCATTTCAATTCCAGATCATAGTTTATTAAGACTCGTCTTAACTATTAGGTTTTTGCACTGTTGGTGGCGTTTAAAATACGCCGATTCCATCTCCTGCAAAAGAGTAAGATTCCCCACCACAACTCTAAAAGTAGCTAACCTACTGGATTATGCTTGTAGATTCGAATATGTCGGTAGAGTTTACTCGAATCAAGCAAGTACCAAAATTTAAATACCTAGGAAGTGTTCTAATAGGAGATGGAAGCGCGATACAGAGATCCGAAGGCGAATTAGCATGGCGAAGGACGCGTTCCAGAAGCTGAGTAAAGTACAATGACACACGAAAATTTCACTAGAAACAAAGAAGAGAGTGCTAGATTGCTATGTGATGCCACTTCTTCAATATGGCAGTGAATGTTGGACAATATCATCAAAGATGTGGAAAAAACTTGAAGCAGCAGAAATGTGGTTTTACAGAAGGGTGCTGCGGATATCATGGACCGAACATGTGAGCAATGATGAGGTTTTGGAAAGAATGGCATTGAAAATAAATCTAATAGTGAACATCAGGAAGAGACAACTGAAGTTCCTGGGACATGCAATGAGGAAGTAGGGCTTGGAGAACCTGATACTAACAGGCCAGACAGAAGGAAAAAGGGACAGAGGAAGGCTGCGGATGACATATTTGAAGGGCCTGATCAGGTGGATGACCGAACACGGGTTGCGTGGAGTAAGAGGAGAAAAAAATATTAAAAGCCACCAGGGATAGGAAGATGTGGAAAGCCATAATCGCTTACGTTTTGAAAGGATAGGGCACATAGAAGAAGAAGAAGATATGTCTGTAGACTCAAGTATTGACACGACTAATGTTAACTGCAGATATAAGTATACTTTTCGCCAATGTTTACCGAAAGAATCTAAACTTATTTTTAAATGAAACTTTGTCTGTGTCTGCGTGTGTCTATTGTGTGTGTGTGTCCGTTACCTATAGACTCTGAAACGGCTGAACCGATTTTCTTAAAAGTTTACACAGTAGTACTATAAGCGTCTGCAAGTGTTCTTAGCTAGGTCTTGTGTCGAGGTACCCCCGATAAATATCGAAAATCGATAATCGAAAAAATCGGGTTATAGAAGGAGTGGCCCAATTTTAATCAAATTTGATACACTCATAGACAAAGACATAAGAAACGATATTCAGAAGTTTCAAGGTTGCAGTTCTTACAATAGTGCAGAAAAACGATAATATATATATATATATATATATATATATATATATATATATATATATATATATAAGGCAAGATGCTTGTGTGTGAGTCTGTTTATCTGCCTGTATGTCTGTATTTTTTCAGCCCTTTTATTTTAGTTTTTGCTTCGGGTTTGGCTCTAAGTAGGTATAATTGTAGTTCTTAGTCTCAGCCATGATACCATTTACTCAGAGAACTTATTTAGCCTTCAAAATTCAGTTTACGACGAAAAAACTTATTTGATATCGATACCAGGAAATCATAATTTGCCTTACATCCATTCATTTTTCTTTCAGTCTACGGTTTCGCTTTAACTGGAAACAACTATTGCTTTTTAGTCTTTTGTGCCAACGTCCAAAGAGTCCAGGACCATGGATTAGTTTTAAAGCTTTCATTACCCCCGAGCAACGCCGTGCTATACTGCTAGTATATATATATATATATATATATATATATATATATATATATATATATATATATGCTAGGTGCGATTGGTAAATTGTCACAATTATTTTATTATTTCAAATATTCTTTAGGCTGAGTCTGAGTTCCAGGACCATGGATTAGTTCTGAAGCTTTCATTACACCTGAGCAACGACGGACTATACTGTTAGTCAAGTATAAACACGATAAATGTTTTGTTATAGACTCAAGTCTAATAAAAACAGGTACGACATTAAATAAGGCAACAATAGGTCACAAAATGAAATAACCCAACGCATAACCATTTGATCTGTTCACTTTGAAGTTATTCGCTCTAATCATTAAGTCAGTCTATCTTACTGTGATAAGCTTATGCTGAATATTTTTATGTCAAAACTCAGCTCAACAAATTCCAATTTCAGGAGCTTTCATTAAGAACAACAAAATTAAAATCTTATATTTTATCTTTTACCATAGATGCTTCACAAGGGCGAACTAAACAGAACCTATTATTATTTGATATTCGCATCAAACTATAAATAAAACTTAGCGTATTTGAGTAGTATTTGTTAAAGATTGACACATTTGATCAGAGATCAACCTATTTGATCTAAATTCATTGAAGAACTTTTCAATTATGTCACAGCTCAGTACATTCGGATTTTATAGGAATTTGTTAAAGCCATTTACATTGAAACAAAGCTCAAACAATTTGTATTTGATCTGAAACTGTAGAAGACTTGCAAATTGAATCAAAGCTCGATCTGTTTCTATTTGATAAAAACTTGCATTTTAAATCAAAGTTCGGTGTTTGATCTAAATTTATTGAGGATTGTATATTACATAACAGCTCAAAGTATTCGTAACTGATCTGAATTACTTGAAGACTTTTGTTGTGGATTCCGAGTGAGAAACCACACAAAATAATAAATAACAAAAGCAGAGATGGAGATAGAAAATATAATTTATATTGAACAAAAATATACAAACTGGGACACAGTTTAGTCAATTCAGGAATACTATTAGTAGAAATCAATATATATACTTTTGAAGTGAAAGAGTGTGTCCGGGTAATGAGTCTATATCCAAACAACTCTAACTTACTATGCACTAACTTACTGACCAACTAGGCAAATCTACAACTGCTCTACAACTCTAAAACTACTAACGATATTTATTCTTGTAAAAATACAAAAATTGTGGCACAAAGTCGAAAAGGGGAGGGGAAGAGGTTGGTACTCACTGAACTATCCTATACCTAGCTAAACACTATCACGACCCATTCACTCATTACAACTTGCACAATCACCACAAGAACTCATCTATCTACTCCCAATCTTTCAAACACCATAATGTCACAAACTTACAAGGGACACCTAAAAAAGTGAGGAAATAACCCATGACAATAAGAAATCTATTTATATATAATATAAAATATATGTACAATATAATATAATATGTACAATAATATGTACAATATAACATTTAATGAAAAATGAAATGATGGGAGGGTGATGAACCCAAAAAACTAACTGAAAATACAACAAATTTTCAAACTAAAATAATAAACAATGTTAGTAAGACCCATCCATCCCAGAAAAAAGAGTGGCCGCTGTATTCCGCCAAACAGCGAAATCAAGAAGCACACTCGCTAAGGGAGTGGGGAGGGGGTAAAATAATGGAATGGGACAATAAAAGGTTGAACCAGCCGAGATAAAAGGAGGGCAAAACATACTGGGGGTGGGGAATTTCGACTTGGATCATAACAAAAGGGAAAGCCGGGTACCGGCTAGGAACACATTCATTCGCATTAACTAGGTACAGAAAAGAAAGCTACCTTAACCAGGGGTGGGTTCCAAATGAATCCACCCCGATGTAACCAACAGATCTAAAAAAGAAAATCAAGACTAGCCCCGTTCACGCGAACCAGGCTCGCCACATTTACCCACCTTTTGCTGAAGTCTGTCGAATTCAAACGTTTCCAATCAGTTCTAATCCTTATTTTGAGCTGATGATCAAAAAAGCGGATTAGATCCTGTTGTGAAAGCCGCAGACCTCTACAACTACTAACTCTGCCGTTCCCAGTATAGGCAGGATTATATGTACACATCAGGCGAGTCCACTCTTATGTACAAAGGGGCGATCCCCAACAACTTCTATATTAGATCACAACTCAATTTCTTTGTATTTGAGCAGAACTCGTTGAAAACCTGCTAATTAGATCATATCTTAATCTGTTCGTATTTGATATGAATTTGTTGAATTCCTTTCAGATCATAACTTAAACTATTTGTATTTGTGCCGAATTAGGTGAAGGCTTGAACCTTAGATCACAGTTCAGACCACTCATATTTTATCAGAATCTCTTATGTCTTGCACATTGTAACAAAGCTACACCTACATAGATTTGATCTAAATTTGTTACAGATTTGCAAATTTGATCAGGGCTCGACCTTATTGGCATTTGAGCTGTATTTGTTGAAGTCTTGCGTATTGGATCATATCTTAAAGTACTTGTATTTAGCTTAAATTAGTTGAAGATTTTCATATAGGTTCACATATTAACCTATTCGTATTTGATCTGAAGTTTCTGCAGAGCCTGTGAATTGGAGAAAAGCTTAACTATTCGCATTTGATATGAAGACTTTGGCATTGAATAATATGTCAACCTATTTTTATTTTCTGCGGAATATGATGAAGATAAAATTATTTTATTAGATAAAAGCTCAATCTATTCGTGCTTAATCTGATTGACATATTCGTATTTGTTGTGGATCCCGGGAATGGGAACCGCACAAAATAAAGGAACAACAACCAGAATTGGAGATAGAAAAAATAAGTATATTAACGTAAAGGATACAAACTTGAACGCAGGAATACGAGTTAGTACGAAGTATATATACATTTCTCTGAAGTGAAGCCGTAGTATGTTTAGTAAGTCCACGTCAGGTGCTGTGTAATAATATCCTGGCTGAGTGGAGATCAGAGCTACTATGAACTACTAACGCTGTATTCTCCGTGAAACCTCGGTATCGTTCGGTATCTTTCGGTATCTTTCAGATCTGACGTACGTCACTATAGCAACAGTATATGCATACTCTAGACGAGTCTATTATCCTAGGAAAAGGGGGAGACCCCACAACAGTATTTGAAGTGAATTTCTTGTATATGTGATCAAAGCCCAACCTATGCGTTTGGGTTGAATTTTCAAAGTCTTTCATATTGGATGAAATCAAGATTATTCGAATTTTATCAGAATTTGACGATGACATTAGATCAGCTCAAGCTATACTTTTTTTATCTGAAGATGTTGAAGACATGCATTATATTACAGCTAAACATATTTGATCTGAATTTGTTGAAGACGTGTACATTACATGGCAGCTCAACCTATTCGTATGTGATCTGAATTTGTGAAAGAGATATGCATTGAATCACAGCTTGGCCAATTTTTATTTGATGTAAATTTATTGAAGATTTATTTGTAAATTAAATCACATTTCAATGTATTTGTATTTGTGCTGAATATGTTGACGACTTGTACATTAGATCACAGTTTATAATTTATGTGAATTTGCTGAATATTTGCATATTGAATAATAAATCTACCTATATGTAATTGAGCATTTGTATTATTCTTATTTTATTTGTTGACTTGTAAATTTGATCAAAGCCCAATTCATTCATACTTGATCTACATTTGTAGAACTCGTGTTAAAATGGATTAGTTAACAGATCAACCTATTAGAATCTGATCTGAATTTATTAGTGATTTATATCTTTGATCAAAACCATACCTATTTGTAACTGAGCTGAATTCGTTGAAAACTTACCTATTGGATCAAAGTTCAACCCATTCATATTTGATCTGAATTTGCTCAAGACATGTGCATCAATTCACAGCTCAAACTATTCTCATTTTATCTGAATTTGTTGAAGAAATGTGCATTAGAACATACCATAATCTATGCGCATTTGATCTGAATTTGTTGAAGATGTCTACAATAAATCATAGGTTAATCTATTAGTAATTGATCCGAGTTTCTTGAGACTTGAACATTATATCGCAGCTCAAACTACTCGTATTTGATATGAATTTCGAAAGATTTATGTCTAAAGCTCGACCTATTGATATCATAGCCCGGTGTATTCGCGTTTGAGTTGAATTTTCAAAGTCTTTCATATTGGATGAAATCAAGAATATTCGAATTTTATCAGAATTTGACGATGACTTGTACATTAGATCAGCTCAAGCTATACTTTTTTTATCTGAAGATGTTGAAGACATCCATTATATTACAGCTAAACATATTTGATCTGAATTTGTTGAAGACGTGTACATTAGATGGCAGCTCAACCTATTTGTATTTGATCTGAATATGGTGAAAATTTGTACATTAGATCTCAGCTCAACTCATTTTTATCAGATATGAATTTCTTGAAGACTTTTATATTAGATCACAATTCAACATTTTTTTTATCTGAAGGCGTTTAAAACTTGTATATTAGATCATAGGTAAAAATTCTTTGTCTTGAATTTTTAAAGTATTGCATGTTTTATCATTTAAACCTACTCGTATTTGATATGAACCTGTTGAAGAATTGCACATTAGATCAAGAATCAACCTATTCATATTTGATCTGAATTTACTGAAGACTTGCACATCAGATCACTGGTCAACATATTGATATTTGATCTGAATTTGTTGAAAACATGTACACTATATCTAAATCAACCTTTATGTATGTAATCTGAATTTGTTGAAACCGTATAAATTAGATCACAATTCAAATTAATCTTGAAGTAAAGTTGAAATTGTCAAACTGAAATTATTAAAGATTAACATATTGCATCATATCGCGAGGTACTTGTAGTTCATTTGAATGAGTTGAAAGCTTGTGTATGGGATCAAAACCCGCCATATATTCATTTGATTTGAATTTGTTGAAGACTTGCACACTGCATCATAGCTCAAACTATTTGTATTTGACTTGAATTTATTTAAATGTCTATTTTTATCAAAGATCAACCTATTCGTATCTGATCTAAATTTGTTGAATCCTTGTACATTCGATCAAACGTCAAGCTATTCGAATTTCATCTAAATTTGTAGAAAAATTTTCCATTAGAACACAGGTCAACCTATTCATATTTCCTCTGAATTAGTTGAGGACGTTCAGTTTTGCCTATAGGTCAAGCTATTCGTATTTGATCTGAATTTGTTGAATCCTTGTACATTCGATAAAAGCTCAATCTATTCGTATTTGAGAATTATCGTATTAAGCCCGATCAGACAACCGGAGGATAGGCGGTCAAGGCGACGTTCTACGCACGAGAACACGTCGGCGGCACGATGCAAGCTGTCATCATGAACCTGCTTGTCAAGCCCTGCTTTGCCGCAGCGGATGGTGTCAGTTAAAGCGTTTGTGTGTGCCGCCGTGGAGTGGCAACTCAAACAACTCGCAGCCAGGGCTTTCATGCTTAAAGAGTTTACTTCTTCTCACGTCTACCGAACCAGTTGGAAAAGAGCAGTTCACCAAAAATCAGGATCCTTCGAAAGCACCAAAAGACAAATAGAAGAGACGAAGAGAGACTAAAGAAAGGAAAGAACTTTCCATTCGCTGAACCCGCCTTTCTTACTATGCAGTGGTTGCAGGCATCTCTTCAGATCTAAACTTATTTATAAATGGAACATTGTCTGTGTCCGTTACCTATAGACTCCGAAACGGCTCAACCAATTTTCTTGAAAATTTACACAGTTGTACTATAAGCGTCTGCGAGTGTTCTTAGCTAGGTTTTGTGTCGAGATAAATATCGAAAATCGATAATCGAAAAAATTGGGTTATAGAAGGAGTGGTTCTATTTTAATCAAATTTGATACACTCATAGACAAAGACACAAGAAACAATATTCAGAAGTTTCAAGGTTGCAGTTCTTACAATGGTGCAGAAAATCGATAAAAGCTTTCATTACACCCGAGCAACGTCGGGTTATACTGCTAGTCCAATATAGGACTCATTTTCCCACAGAAGAAGCTATCGATGAGTACTCCAAATACTCGGTAACGAGTTCCGCTAGCGATAAGATAACTCCAAAATATTATATAGAACTCAGTGTAAAGAAAAGGTGAAAACATTGGGCAGAAATCGAACCGGTTATTCGGGAGACGAAAGCTACAGAAAGAATCAGTTACATAAGAGCAAACCTCAAAAAAAAAAAATCCTTCGAAAGCACTAAAAGACAAATAGAAGAGCCGACTAGAGACCAAAGAAAGGCAAGAACGTTTTATTCCCTGAACCTTCCTTTCCTACCATGCAGTGGCTGCAGACATTTCTTCAGAGTCAATTTAGGGCTTATTTCACAGAGAAGAATCTGTCGATGCCAACACTCGGCAACGAGTTCCGCTAACGACGATATTATATACAATTACATAAAATTATATTAAAATTAATAAACATTTTATTTTTTTAAAAAAGCAGAGAAAAAATTATAACATCATTCGTTATCCTGTGTGGAAAGCCTCTTTCTATTTATAAAAAATCTCGACTTTTTTTTATGTTGGCGCCAATTCTGAATTTCAGGTTTCACTTCATTACCTTCCCAAGCCTATGGTCGATTTATCAGCGGGGAAGGGGATCTCAAACAAGAAGAGAGACAGGATTTTCCTGTTCACAAATCCATATAAAAAACAAATTTAAATTATTTTCTTCAACTCACATATTTGAAATCTAAGTTGTTGATACCTTTCAATACAATTTGAACTATTCTAATTTGTTCTGCTTACGTTGTGGTTTTGCTCAGTCAAACTTCCAATCATAATATTAAATTTAATCGTTTTCTGATGAATTTCCGCATCTTAGACATTATTCTGGGTTACACACATGTATGTCTACACAAGAAATAACGCTTGCGACCTCGATTTTGTAAATTTCAACATAGGTTTCGCCGAATCCATTCTGCGGGAACGTAGTAGAGGACGTGATAAAGAGAAATAATAATGGGCCAGTCGAATCTTTGAGGCTCAGAGCCTTTAGAAAAAATATCAAAAGTGGGCAACCGAAAAATCAGTTGATGATGCCCTTGTTTCATAAATATCCGCTTTGGTTACTGCAACTTCAAAGGAACTGTCTTCGATCGTCTACCCATTTTTACCGACAATCTTTCTCCTAAGCACACAGGTGAAAGCTTAATGGAATCCTTTCTCTCATGTATGTAAATCAACTCCCTTATTCACGTAAATACATCCACACAGTTTATTTAAACTGAAACATCTCGGAAAAAACATTTAGCTCAAAACTTTCTAAGAATAACTTTAAATTGCACTAACTTTCCTGGATGTGCGTAGTGGTGCAACGGATATCGGCTTCGAACGAGGAGCCGAGTTCGAATTCCAGTTGAATTCCTTGCATTCACTTACGCGCAAATACACTTGGGAAAGGTATTAATACGTTTCTTACTTCCAGTTATGGGTTAAATAACAGGACTAATTGGGTTCTATAGCCTTTGTCGGCAGTCAGTTTACCTTAGAAAGTAATGGCAACCTACTGCGGGATAATCTTCTGCTCAGTCAGTCAGGTATCTTTTGAGACATGATCACCCAAGCGTGTATCACGTATGGCACTTAACTGATAATTAATCAGTGATTACCATGCATTTTGTTTTCTTGTAGTTTATATGTAGTCCTTTCTTGACTGCATTTCCTGGGTATGACGATAAACTACAGTTACGGTTCCATTTATTATGGCTATTTTGTTAATCCCCAAAGCACCATAAAAAATAAATATTTAATATCATACGAACGCGGGTGTCCCTCAAGGCTCTATTCTAGGTCCGATGTTTTTCCTTATTTACATTAGCGATCTCTCAGATATAATAAGATCCCAAGTAGGCATATACGCTGACGACACTACGGTTTACTATCGCATCGATCAAAAATCTGCTGGGGCTGACAAAGCAAACCTCACTACCGAGTTTGAAAAGGACCTCCGATCCGTCGCGGACTGGGGTAAGAAATGGCTCGTGAATTTTAAAGCTTCCAAAACGAAGCTGCTATCTATTAACCATCACAGACAATCGTTCCTACCCCCCGTTAGCATGGATCAGGCTAGTCTATCTGAAAGCAAAACACTGCGCCTTCTCGGCTTAACTCTCACAACTGACCTCAAGTGGAATGACTATATAGAAAGAATCCATAGCTAAATCCGCTGCTAAGAATGTCGGTTCTCTATGTAGGACCAAGAAGTTTTTTCCGCCTGAAACAATCCTGCACATGTATAAATCTACCATCCGCCCGTGCATTGAATACTTCTGCCAATCGGGTGCTCCTGCTATCCACCTGGGTGTCCTTGACAAAATCCAACGGAGAATCTGTAATGTGATCGATCCCGAATTGAGAGCTCATATATAGTCACTTTCTCACCAGCGCAATATGGCTTCCCTGTGTCTCTTCTACAAATATTTTCACGGCTTCTGCTCCGATGAACTTAGCTCACTGGTCCCCGCTATATATAAATTTACTCGAGTCACAAGATTAACAACTAGGTCCCACCCTTTTACTGTGAAACCAATAAATTGTAAACGCAAATTCTTCTCCAGCAGCTTCTTTTCTCGCACTTTCCGCCTGTGGAATTCTCTTCCATTTACTTGCTTCCCCGACAGCTTCAATCTCCAAGAATTTAAATGTTAAGTCAATAGTCATCCCCTATCTCACTAACCTGCTTCTTCTCTCTCATGCTCCTTTTTCCATTCACTACACTCGTCAGTATTCTCATCCTTCTCTTACCTACTTCCTGACACCCCCTATAACCTGTCACTCTTTCTCATAATTTTCCTCCTATGTAACCCCCTGCACAACAGTGGCAGTAAAATGCCTTGCTTGGGCGATATGATTATAATATATATATATATATATATATATATATATATAGTTTTAAAAAAATTACCAGCAATATATACAATTCTACTCCCTCAGTTTCTTTTCCCGTGCTTCCCGCCTGTGGAACTACTCTATATCGTGGTGGAAACAGAGCATTGATAGTTTTAATGCAAAGAATTTATCACTATAGCTGTGAAGGTACATGCCGAGTTCGAAGCTTCACGAGGACACCGTTTACATGCAAAAAAAAACAAAACAAAAAGAAGCAACTCCGATGAGTAAAAACTTCATAACAGTGACCTCAGTCAAAGTGACAAATTCTTTGCATTAAACACACACACACACACACACACACACACACACACATATATTGTTTATAACCAAGTTTCGTTAAACTTCGTTAATTTCCGTAACATGTTTACATTTGTTGACATTACGATACATTTCAGAGCATTTATGGTTATTGTGTTATGTAGGCTTGATGAAAATCTCGTTCAGACTGGAGGTCATTCTTAGCCGAGAGGTCTAAGATGTGCCTGATCATATGGTAGCTTCCCCTATGTGGATAGGGAGCGCAGGTTCGAAATCTGCCGAATGACACACATCTTCGTAATAATAATTTATCGTAAATATTCAGGCAAGTAGATATAAATATATAATAATGTTTAATTAAAAAAAAAACGGAATATCTACTTAAATACGAGTATCGATAAAAAAAAAATGTTCAAACAAACCATTTCACACACACACACACACACACACACACACACACATATATATATATATATATATATATATATATATATATATATATATATGTCAGATTGAATAAATTTCAAACATTGCTTGTGTCTGCTTATTTCTAATAAAATCCGTTCACACTCACGGATAAACTTTCGCGTATTATAATTGAAAGATGTGAGAATTGAGCTGTAACGTTGACGGATGTGATCATCATTCATTTCTCAAGGTGCCCAGTGATTCACTGTTGTATGATTTAAGTATGAGGAGCACCTTGGCAGCGAAATATTTATTACCCATCGATTTGTAAAATATCCAAACTTTTTTCTTGAATATATTACTCTGTTAAATTTAGCAATAAATTTTAACATTGAGTTCTTTTTGGGGTTTGTCTCCGTTGGAATTCACCTTAAAAAATACCAAGGTTTCTACGTTATAATTTGCTCCTTATATACCATAAGTGGAGTTTTTTTTTAAAAATTCCTTTCTCGGATATTATGATATATCTAAAATTCTTTATAGCAGTATGGATAAATTTACTCCAATATAAATATATATATATATATATATATATAAATCATCTGCATGTAACAATAACATTTAGTAAAAGTTAAAAAAAAAAGTTAATTGTGTGTATAATATGATATATATAGTCATCCAAAGACAGATCTGTTTCGCAGCTCATCGGTACGGTTAGATTGAAATCCGACCGAATTGGTGTCAGTCGGCGATTCTACCCCTGAGCTATGGGCGCTTGGCCGAAAAAGCCAGACTTTTAGCGTATGATGTATCATATGCCAATAGCCAGAGTGCTCTAATTCATTATTGAATGAGCGATGCGTATATGCTAGAGTAGCTACTGTTTTTTCAAAGTCTACCATTCTTCCAGAGTGCTCAATCAAGGAGAGAGCATATATATATATATATATATATATATATATATATATATATATCCGAGTGAATATGGAACGAAGAAAAATTTACAATGTCTCATCAAGTGGTGTGGAAAGCCTTCCGCACCACCTGATGAGACATTGTAATTTCAATGTCGAAACAAAATGTGCACTTTGTAGTGGACAAAAAAAAATTGCACATGTTCTAAACTATAACTTATATATATATATATATATATATATATATATATATATATATATATATATATTGTTTAATTTTTGGTCCTAATAGGGTGAGACCAGTACACATTTGTATTAAAAAATGTTCGATACAATTATACTGTAGAACTTTTGAATATTTTCCATTTTGAAAAGAGTTATTTCACTAGCCAGGTTTCTACCATGAGTAGTGTCTTCAGGCAATTTTTAATAACTGATTTTACCTTTTACCGTTTATCTTTTTAAGAACGCTCTTGTAACGGTGTTTTATTATATTATTTATCCGTTTAAAAAATGGAATATATATATATATATATATAATTCCAGGTGAAGAGGTCTCAAGTTTTTTTTTGTTTTTTTTTAAATGCTCTGGCATTTATTTTATGATCAATAGTGCTCAATATAATGAATATTATAGAGCTTAATATAATTATACAGTTATGAGTTAATTGTCCATTGCGACACGGAAATTTCTATGTTTCGAGATAAATTCTCATCATCAGGCAATGTTGCTGTTGGTTGTGCAGATGACTTAACCAACACCAACATTGCCTGATGATGAGAATCTATCTGGAAACATAGAAATTTCCGTGTCGCAATGTACAATTAATTTATAACTGCTATATATATATATATATATATATATATATATATATATATATATATATAATTAAACAACATTTCTCTAAAAAACATAAACATATAGATAATATCAGACAGATTTTGGTTAACAATACGGTGATCCTTACTCATACACACAGTAAGAGGAACCTGCAGATATTGGAGGCCATGTACATCAAATCTAAACAACCGACACTCAATAAAATCACCTTTAAATCCGGACATAACACATTACATTGCATTTGACTACATCGTTTTGTTGTCATTTCGCGTTATCACGCGGTGCGACGTCATAAAACGGCATTGCAAATTTGAGAAATGCGTTTATTATTTTTGGTAACTATTGCAGTTGCCAAGCGGAGTTTTATGTCAACACAAAATAAAATCGTCGGTGATGGTGGATGTTATTGTATTTCAGTCTAAATAACCTCTCTGAAGATGTCTCATGTGAGCCGAAAGCTTAGAAGCAAATCAATAAAAAATTATCAAAATGTTGGAGAATTTTTGTCTTTATTTTCAACTGAAATTAAAGCCAAAATACGACGTTTAGAACGGCTCATGATTAAATATAATAGACATTCATTGTCTCTTATATTTAACAGCATATGTTTAGAAAACTATTTGCTGCCTCGATACATTATATATATATATATATATATATATATATAATTATTGTTGTTGTTTTACTGTTAAGAAATGTTACTGTTCATCAATATGGGTTGAATTCTTTTATTTTGAGAAGGTTAAAATTTTCTAATTAATTTTGTTTAGGGACCCGCGATTGGTCTAAACAGGCCACCACATAAACATTAGATCCCTCCATAGGTTCTACCCATTTAAATTCATCTACTCTCATCGTTGATTTTCCTGCTGAGACTTAATCCAACTTATTCCTTAATAGGTTTGTTCTCATTAAATATTTGTACCCATGTTTCATGCGAAATCATTCCCTTTTTTGACCTGCATTCATAGACGCTTATGCGACCTCAGCTCAAACAGTTCTTACACGATCTGCTTTCATTGAGCCTTTACATGCGAAGCTTTTACGTAACATATTTCCGTCTGACCGGCTTCCGTGGATACTTCGTCGATTAGATCTCGTCTCAACTAATTATAGTTTGTATTAGTTCAGCTGAACAATATTTAAGCTGCACTCTTTGAAGATTAACAAGCAGAACTGAAATCAATCCGCTCTGTTTGCATGCATTCTTATAAATTCTTTCTGTATGAGACCTTAGCTCAACCCAGCTCATTCGACTGGATCCATTTTAAAGGAAAAAGGATCAAGAAAATGAAATAAAAGAAAATGACGCGATCAAGCTCAAAGTTTGATTACTTGAACACAATAATAATAACTACAACCAGGCACGAGCAGAAGTAAGTGCAACAAAACTAAAGATATATTATGACGAGGATAATGAAAATACTGTTTTGGCGGGCCTGAAGGAGACTGCCACCACCACCACCTTCAAATTTGTTGTTTTTCATTTTCTTTTTACCTTTTTCAGTGCAATATTATCGATTATTACATAAAGTTTCCGTTTATCAAAAAACATTTTTTAAAAAATATCAATATTTAAACACTTTTAAGGGGGCTTACTTTCTCATACAACGTTATAGTAAATTGATCCTCCATTTTGGATCCACTCGCGTTGGGGTCGCTTTGTTTTGTTTTTGTTTTTTGTTTTTTTGGATAAGTTATGCCTCTTGTTTTTGTCTTTTTCAAGTTTTCTTCATTTCGTACGATGACATCTTCGGAAATTCCAAGAATGGCTTTATTCAAAAATTTCCCAAAGGTTTCAGTTGTTGAATATGCACAAGCAAAAAGTTAATTGCACAGGATCGATTTACTATAAGGTTATATAAAAAACTGAGCCTCCACCTAAAATTGTTTAAATGTAGAAATTTTTACAAGTGTTTTTGTCAATCAGGGTGCAAGATTGTACTGAAAAAAGTAAAAAAAAAAAAAAAAGAAGAAAAACAACAAATTTAAAGGTAGTGGTTGGAGTCTCCTTCAGGTTCGTCAGTTTTTTGATTACTGATAAAAACGATCTGATGGAAAAAAAAAACTTTCCATTAGTAAAAAACAACAACAATAACAACAACAAAAAAAAAAACAAAACAGATTTAAGTTTTCATAAAAACCTATTTAACACCCGAACATTCTGGACAATATTTACATTATTCGGACAATTGTCCTCATTTTTTTTTTTTCCATTTGTACAAAGTTTCGGCCGTTTTACGCTTCGGCTTTCTACAGGTGCTGGGAATTTCGAACCGAACTCTTTATTACAATCACTGAGGTATATCATTCTTATTTCTTGCCTAGAGCCTTTTCTGGTAGTCATGAGTTATCTCCCTCTAACCCTGTAAGTTACTTGTTCATAACTGCTGTAGCCTGGTATTGAACTCACAACTCTTTGGTTCAAGTCACAGGAACTAACAAACGTCTATATTCACTGGGCCATGTGCAACAAAGATGAGGACAATAGTCCGAATAATGTAAATACTGTAAATACTATCTCATCTCAGAAATATAGACAAATAGAATGATCTATTATTAAACGTCGTACAAATAGTAACAAAGATGAGGACAATAGTCCGAATAATGTAAATACTGTAAATACTACATCATCTCAGAAATATAGACCAATAAAATGATCTATTATTAAACGTTGTAAAAATAGCAACAACGATGAGGACAATAGTCCGAATAATGTAAATACTGTAAATACTACATCATCTCAGAAATATAGACCAATAAAATGATCTATTATTAAACGTCGTACAAATGGTAACAAAGATGAGGACAATAGTCCGAATAATGTAAATACTGTAAATACTACCTCATCTCAGAAATATAGACCAATAAAATGATCTATTATTAAACGTCGTACAAATAGCAACAAAGATGAGGACAATAGTCCGAATAATGTAAATGCTGTAAATACTACCTCGTCTCAGAAATATAGACAAATAAAATGATCTATTATTAAACGTCGTACAAATAGCAACAAAGATGAGGACAATGGTCCGATTAATGTAAATACTACCTAATCTCAGAAATATAGGCAAAGACCAAACTTTCTGGGTTTAAATAAAAAACTATGATGCTTTGTACATTAAACCTATTCTTAAATTTATAATAGACTAGCAGTATAGCTCGGCGTTGCTCAGGTGTAATGAAAGCTTTAAAACTAATTCATGGTCATGGAGCTTAGACTCTTGAGACGTTGGCAGGAAAGACTAAAAAGCAATAATTGTTTTCAGTTAAGATGAAACTGTAGATTGAAAGAAAAATGAATGGATGTAAGTCAAATTTTGATTTCCGGTATCGATGTCAAATAAGTTTTCTGTCGCAAACTGAATTTTGAAGGTTAAATAAGTCCTCTGAGTAAATGGTATCATGGCTGAGACTAAGAACTACAATTATACCTACTTAGAGCAAAGCCCGAAGCAAAGATCAAAATAAAAGGGCTGAAAATCTGATTTTGATCAGACCCGATAGGATATCGATTTTCAATATCGGAGTCAAATAAGTCATCCAAGAATAAAGTAACCTAAGTCCATGAAAACTTATCGTACCCATGGGGAGTAAAATTAGAGGAAATGAACCATATTGATCAGATTCGATAGAATATCAGCCACATACCGTCGGTGAGAAAGTAGCTGGAGTCGAGCCGCCAAGTCGGTACCTATCAAATTACCGATTCTCTGTTGGAGCCTTTCGAGAACACTGAGATGAACAGCGAGGTCACCTGACCATATATGACAGCAATATATTTCCGATATCAGGGGGGAGGGGGAGGAAAATCGGAAAGTTAGTAGCCTATGACCTGACCGGGAATCTAAAGAATATTTGTATGAAGTTTGGTGAGAATCGGATAAAAATTGTGGATTTGTATAAAGGACAGACAGACAGACAGACAGACAGACAGACAGACAGACAGACAGACAGACGCAAACATCTTGCCTTTTATATATATAGATGATGTTCTTCTCACCGATTGGATGAGATGAACTTCAACTCGACTCATTCCTCTTTGAGCTACAAATCTTGACGCGTTGTATACCGATCATTAAAGTAGTACATTCCTGTTTGATCTGCTTTGGCGGATGCATTGCACATCAGATCTCAGCTCAGCCTATTACTGCTTGAACATTTCAGCTAATATTCTTTTAATCGTTTCACCCCAAGCAAGGCGGTAACGCCACGAATGCGCAGGGGGCTACATAAGAGAGAAAGATTAGTTAAGAGGAGAGTAAAGAGAAAGTCGATCCAGTTACAGGAGGTATCAGAGAAAGGAGCACGAGAAGGATGGGAATACAGGTAGGATGACAGTTGCAAAGGTAGAGAGAAATGAAAAGATATACCGGGTGTCAAGTGGTTAAAAGATGGGTATTGATATTGCATTTAAATTCCTAGAGATTGTAGCTGTCAGGAAAGCTAGAATATGGAAGCTAGTTCCACGGGCGGGAAGTCCGAGAAAAGAAGCTGATGGAGTAGAACAGTCGGCTGCATTTGGTTGATCTGTGAATGTGTGGGACCCAGTTGCCAGTCTGGTTGCACGAGTAAACTCATGTGGCAGGGGAACCAGTGACTTAAGTTCGTCGGAGCAGAAGCCATGAAAATATTTATAGAACAGACAGAGGGAAGCCACATACCATCGGTGAGGAAGTAGCTGGAGTCGAGCCGCCAAGTCGGTACCTATCAAATTACTGATTCTCTTTTGGAGCCTTTCGAGAACACTGAGATGAACAGCGGGGGCGCCTGACCATATATATTCCATGCAGGGACGGATGGCTTATTTCTATATGTGCAAGATGGATTCAGGCGGAAAAAACATCCTGGCACGACACAGTGATCCAACCTTCCTAACAGCTACACTCAAATTAACACGCAAAATTTAAATCACTCAACTCCGTTTAGCTATGTTTTCATAAGCTCTTTGTATGCGAAACCTTAGCTCAACTGATACCTTCTTGATTAACTTTCGTTGATGCTTTGTACATTAGAACTATTCTCAAAGAATTTGTGGTGATACCGACCAAGCATAGCGAGGGACCGGATGTTTGCACCCTCACAACCAAAAAGCAAATGACCAAAACTCAACGGTGCGCATCCGAGTTCGCGCAGATGTTCCGGTTGAAAAATAAAAATAAATTAAATAATTAAATACTAAATTTCCAGTTCGCGAACCTACGCGAATTTTATTTATCGGCCAATGGGAAGCCCAGAATCAAATACGGATATGAATTCCCAAATGATCTGCTGCGATCCAAAAAATCAAAACAAAAAGCCGATACAGAAAGCATCGCCAGACAGACCGACGCAGACCGACACACATGGACTGACTTGAGAGAGAGGAGTGTAACCAGTATCCCCTTGACCTAAGTCAAGCGGCTTAGTATCCTAACCTCCCTTCCCTCTCCTCTTACCTCCTTTCGCTGTCTCAAAACTACTTCCTGACCGAAGGAGCGAATACATCAAAGACATTCCTCACTGACAACGCTCCCACATTCCTAAGTATTAATTCTCTTTTCAGCAATTTATTGCCCTGAACATTTAACGTCCGTTGGACCTACACTTCAAGTATTGCATTATTAAAAAAAAACAAATCTGCCGAGCGCATTTATATTTTGCGGAAGGTTCAAAATGAACATTCCTCCCGGCCAACGCACCCACAGTATCGAATTCTCCTTGTCAGCCTTAAACTCCAGCTCAATTCATTCTAGTTTGAGCTGCAAACATTGCATGGCAAATATCTGATTTGCTTTCATAGTTGTTCCATATATCAAATCTCATTTCAGTTTATTTATATTTGTTAAAGTCCCGTTGATGATTTGCACAACAAAATTCAGATCAATCAATTCCGAATAGATCAGCTTTCGAAATAGCTTTATGTTTCATACAACGCTGTAACTAATTCAGGTCTGATATGCTCTCATTGGATGGCAAACTTCAAACAATCTAATCCTATTTGTTATGTTATTGTTGGGGCTTTGCATATGAAAGCTCAACTCTCCTAAATCTTATTGATCCGCCCCCACTGATGATTTGCGCGGCACTCATTAAATCAACTTTTCGCTATTTGATCTGCTTTCGTTGACAATTTTCACATTAGACTTCAAATAAATCTATTGCTACTTTATCCATATTTGTCGATTCTTGGTGTGACGATAAACTACATCCGACAGCAAAGGAGATTTTGAGGAGCGCGGAACTATTTTTTAATTGCTGTTGCTCCCAGGTCCACCCTGATCCGGAGTGGTAGCACCTGTTAGGGTCCTAGCTATAGACAAATAGTTAACCCCAAAATCGGGGCCAAAACATTATGAAAGTAGAAAAATATTTTTATAGTGAAGGTGTCAGTCATACGTATGTGCGTGGTGGAAACGGGAAAACGGAGAGCTGTGTTCGAATTCTAGTTGAATTCGTTTTATTCACTTACGTCCCCTTGGGAAAAGTTATTAATCCGTCTCTTCCCTCCAAGTATGGGATTTAATAACAGGACAGATTGGGTTCTATAGCCTTGGTTGACAACCAGTTTACTGCAGAATGTACAAGTTGAATGGATGAAAAATAACTTTGACGCTATTTACACGTGCCTTGATCTTTGTCTTGATTTAAACCTTAAGTTCAAATCAACACTATTTGATAGACTTTCGTCTGCGAGTTGCACACCAGCCTTCAAATCAACTTGTACGTATCTGAGCTGTTGACACTTTGAACGCTAGACCCCAGCATGCCTAATTTATATCTGTCTTGATCTCGTCTAAGCTCATCGCGCTAAATTCAAGCTCAACTGAATTCTCTTTGATCTACTTTCGCCGGCGAGTTCCAGCCAGGCTTCAAAACAATATGTGCCTGTTTGTAGTCATATCTGTCTTGATCTCGTCTAAGCTCATCGCGCTAAATTCAAGCTCAACTGAATTCTCTTTGATCTACTTTCGCCGGCGAGTTCCAGCCAGGCTTCAAAACAATATGTGCCTGTTTGTAGTCATATCTGTCTTGATCTCGTCTAAGCTCATCGCGCTAAATTCAAGCTCAACTGAATTCTCTTTGATCTACTTTCGCCGGCGAGTTCCAGCCAGGCTTCAAAACAATATGTGCCTGTTTGTAGTCATATTGTTGATGCTTTGCTCATTAAAACTTAATTCACCTAATTTAGATTTGCTTTGATTTCGTTAAGCGTGCTAAACTTAAGCACAGCTAAATTGTCTTTGTACCACCTTCGTCGAAATGTTCCAGCCAGACGTTAGATCAGCCTACACATATTTCATTTTTCAGCTAAATCAATTTATATTTAAGTACTAGCAGTATAGCCCAGTGTTGTTCGGCTGTGATGAAAGCTTTAAAACTAATCCATGATCCTGTAGCTCAGACTCTTTGGACGTTGGCACGAAAGACTAAAAAGTAATAGTTGTTCCCAGTTAAAGCGAAACAGTAGACTGAAAGAAAAATGAATGGATGTAAGTCAAATTTTGATTTCCTGGTATCGATATCAAATAAGTTTTTTCGTCGTAAATTGAATTTTGAAGGCTAAATAAGTCCTCTGAGTAAATGGTATCATGGCTGAGACTAAGAACTACAATTATACCTACTTAGAGGCAAACCCGAATCAAAAACTAAAATAAAAGGGCTGAAAAAATACAGACATACAGGCAGATAAACAGACACACACACACAAACATCTTGCCTTTTATATATATTTATATTATCGATTTTCTGCACTATTGTAAGAACTGCAACCTTGAAACTTCTGAATATCGTTTTTTATGTCTATGAGTGTATCAAATTTGATTAAAACTGGACCACTCCTATAACCCGATTTTTTCAATTATCGATTTTCAATATTTATCGGGTGTACCGCGACACAAAACCTAGCTAATAACACTCGCAGACGCTTATAGTACAACTGTGTAAATTTTCAATAAAATTGGTTGAGCCGTTTCGGAGTCTATAGGTAACGGACACACACACACACACACACACACACACACACACACACACACACACACACACACACACAGACAGAAAGTTCCATTTATAAAGAAGTTTAGGTTTAGATTAGGTTGTTACAAAAATAATGTCAGATTTCAGAAATATAATTTTATTCTTGAAAAATTAATAGCAGAAATGCTAAAATTCGTCAAAATCCTAACCTTGAGACTCTATTCACCTCTACCATCGATCGACAAGATTATTTATTGATCGTTGATAAAAAGTTATTGGTTGTGATGCAACGAAATCTTTGAAACTTGATACAACCTCTAGCTTTGACCAAAATGTTTTACCATTTAAAAATGTGCTTAAGTGCTTAAAAAATGATAATCAGTGGATGAAATATCAGGAGAATATGGAGAATATGGTAAACTCTCGTATCCTAAGTCTGTGAGTTTTTGCAAAGCCATTCTTGCAATATGTAGCGGCGCATTAATGTGGAGCAGAATTGGACCACGTCGATTCACCAATGTAGTTCTAATGCTTTTCAGCATTCCAGCAAGTAGTTTGCAGGAAAGCTCTCTATTAATGCTGTGAATGGCTTCTAGGAAGCTGTGGTGGATAACACCAATTACAGACCACCAGACAGTCACCATCATCTTTTGCTGATACAACCTTGATTTTGGGAAATGTTTGGAAAACTCATCACGATCAAGCCATTGACCTGATTGTTTACAATTATCATAAAGGATCCATATTTAATCACAAGTGGTAATTCGGTCAAGAAAGAGAACATTGTTGTGACGCGTTGGAAAGGACAAAGATTTTGATTTTCATTGAAGCTATGAGGAATCCATTTATCGAGCTTTTTCAACTTTCGAATTCTCTGTAAATAGCGTGAGACTGTTGCAGGGCCGGCACCAAACATATGAGACATATTTTTCTCACACTTTGACGTGGGTTTTTCTCAACAACTGTTTGTGGTTGTTCGTTGTCAAGAGTGTATGACCGTCTTCTACTTCTTCAACTTCAAGGCTGTCATCACTAGTACGGAATTTCTTCGTATTGTCTGGTCCCTTGTGAACCCATCCTCCATGCTTTCTTGATATTGGGAGAAGATTTGGAGGCCCAAGGTTGAACTCATGTAAGAAAAGTAAACGAAGATCATGGTTTGTCATGTTCATAATTCAGGGCTTTTATGCTTCAAGAATATTTCTGTCTAAAAATAAGTTTAAAATTAACAAAGAGCACACGTTAATTATTATGTATACCAAAATTCATCTAATATATAGCGTGAATATAAAACAAAGACTTTCCTGTTACACCTAATGGTGTGTAGGGCAGCGTTTTTGCTGTTTCCGTAACAAACCGTTTTTTATGGGGCAGGGTTGTTAGCCCTGCGCCCAACCCCCAAAACTGGAGGAGGGTGATTTTCTAAGTGTAGCTTAGACGTGACACACGGCCGAAAGTAGGGGTAACCAGTGAGGATCGAACTCGCTACTCAGTTATAATGATTCTAGCGAGACGAGCTTGCTAACGATTACACCACCCCGAGGTGCTCATATACCGTGAATACTATGTTTAAATGGCTTTTCAAAATACAATTCTTCGAGCGGCCATTATTTTTGTAACTACTTAATATGTACATATCAGCTTATACCGATTTCATTTTGCAGCTAAATCAATTCATATTTAATATATTTTCGTCGAAACTTCCACGTTAAACTTCAGCTCATTTGTTAACTATTTGATGTACTTCCACCGACGATTTGCACTCCAATCTTCTACCGCACCTTTTACAATTTGACCCGCTTTTCCTTTACGGATAAGCACATTAGACATCAGCTCAATCAATTCTTGTTTGATCTGCTTGGACATTTAGAACGCGAATCTTCCATTCAAACTTCAATTTACTTTAGTCTCTTCTGTGCTTTGCGTATTGGACATCAACTCATTAAAAGTTTCATTTGATCTGATCTTGCTGAAGTAATACACACCAAGTATCAAATAAACCTATTCCTACTTTATCTGTTTTCGTAGATTCTGTGCCCATTAGTCTATGGCGCAACCGATTCCTCTTTGAACGTCTCTTGTTGCCAATTTGCACGCCAATCTTCTACCGCACCTTTTACAATTTGACCCGCTTTTCCTTTACGGATAAGCACATTAGACCTCAGCTCAATCAATTCTTGTTTGATCTGCTTTGACATTTAGAACGCGAAACATTTTTTGTTTTTTTAATAATCATATCGCCCCAAGCAAGGCATTTTACTGCCACTGTTTTGCAGGGGTTTACATAGGAGGAAAGTTATGAGAAAGAGTGACAGGTTATAGGAAGTGTCAGGAAGTGAGTAAGAGAAGGATGAGAATACTAATGAGAGTGGAATGGACGAAGAATGAAGCATGAGAGAGAGAGAGAGAGAGAGAGATAATGCAGGTTAGTGAGATAGGAGATGACTATTGACTTTACATTTAAATATGTCTAAAATATGTCGAGAGCTAGATAAAAACAGACTGTAGATAGATAGATAGATAGATAGATAGATAGATAGATAGATAGATAGATAGATAGATAGATAGATAGATTTTCTTTTTATAATCATATCGCCCCAAGCAAGGCATTTTACTACCACTGTGTTGCAGAGGGTTACATAGAAGGAAAGTTATGAGAAAGAGAGACAGGTTGTAGAGGGTGTCAGGAAGTGGGATGAGAGTACTGATGAGAGTGGAGTGGACGGAGAAAAGAGCATGAAAGAGAGAGGATGCAGGTTAGTGAGATAGCAGATGACTATTGGCTTTACATATAATTTCTAGGGGATTGTAGCTGTCCAGAAGTAAATGGAAGAGAATTCAACGGGCGGGAAGTGCGAGAAAAGAAGCTGATGGAGTAGAATTTGCGTTTACAATTTATTGGTTTCACAGTAAAATGGTGGGGCCTAGTTGAAAATCTTGTGGCTCGAGTAAATTTATATATAGAAGACACCAGTGAGCTAAGTTCATCGGAGGAGCAGAAGCCGTAAAAGTAGTTGTAGAAGAGACACAAGGAAGCCACATTGCGCAGGTGAGAAAGTGACTGCATCTGAGATGTCAAGTCGGAATCTATTACATTACAGATTCTCCGTTGGATAAACTCAAATTCAAACTTCTATTTTCTCTAGTCTCTTCGGTGCTTGCATATTGGGCATCAACTCATTAAAGTTTCATTTGATCTGATCTTGCTGAAGTAATACACACCAAATATCAAATAAACCTATTCCTACTTTATCTATTTTCGTAGATTCTGTGCCCATTAGTCTATGGCGCAACCGATTCCTCTTTGAACGTCTCTTGTTGCCATTTTGCACGCCAATTTTCAATCATCTCTTTGATATTTGATTTGCTTTTTGTCAGTATCAGGTATCAGTTCAGCCAATACCTGTTTTATCTATTCGCGACGAGGAGTTGTACATCAAAATTCAAAATTATCGACTCCTCAAACTTCATCTTTTGTTGATCTATTGTATATTAAACCTGAGCTTAACCTATTTTTTATTTTATCTGTTATTATTGAGGACATGCATGCCAAGCGACAAATCAAACTATTTTGTATCTGCTTTGCACATTTGACTTCACCTCAACAGATTTCGATTTGATCAATTCTCGTTGACGATTTGCATGTTAGAACTTAAATCATCTTTCTGAAAGGTAGAGGATTACGGCCATATCAAGAAAACTATCACCCGGTTCACACTCCACTCACGTCTATTGAACAGGTGAAGAGGCTCATCCCTTGTTTCCTGTTTAGGATGTGGTTTCCGGTTTTTCTCTTTTCCAATCTTTTCACTCTTTTATTTCATTTTATTTTTTTTCAATTGGAGTAGATACACTAAACTGTCGCCCGGTTCACACTCCACCCACGTCTATTGAACAGGTGAAGAGGCTCATCCCTTTTTCCTGTTTAGGATGTGGCTTCCGGTTTTTCTCTTTTCCAATCTTTTTACTCTTTTATTTCATTTTATTTTTTTTTCAATTGGAGTAGATACACTAAACTGTCGCCCGGTTCACACTCCACCCACGTCTATTGAACAGGTGAAGAGGCTCATCCCTTTTTCCTGTTTAGGATGTGGCTTCCGGTTTTTCTCTTTTCCAATCTTTTCACTCTTACGTAGCCCCCTGCGCATCAGTGGCGTTTTCGCCTTGCTTGGGGTGATATGATTAAAAAAAATAATAAAAATAACGGTTCGGTTTGGAAAAGTTTATCGAATCAGTTTCTTGAAATATTTTCTTTTAGGTCTTGTTTATTGCCCGTTTAAATTTTTATTATTTTAATTGGTTTGTTTTTGTGGCATGTCAACCTCAGCGGGGGTCATTTACTGCCAACTAAATTTTTTTTATTGCTGGTAATACCTTTTTCTTTCAACAATTTATTGTTGTTTTTATATAAGTTTGTGTGTCTAGTAATACTTTTTCTTTTATCAAGATTCATTGGGACCTGTTTTTTAAGGGCAGGGTCCCCAAGTCCTACCCTTGTTATTTAACCCATAACTGGAGGGAAGGGTTAATACCTTTCTCAAGGGTACCAGTGCTTAAGTGAATGCAGAGTATTCAACTGGAATTCGAACTCGGCTCACCGATTTCTTTTTCCGAGCCGATATCCACTGCACCACAACGCACATCCGTCACTAAACGCTAACAGCACCTGGTGTTCCCAAGCGGTCACCCATCTAAGTACTGACCAGGCTCAACGTTGCTTAACTTCGGTGATCGAGCTAAAACCGGTGTATTCAACGTGACAGGCCGTAAGCATAAATTTTTTATTTGGCGTGTTGTTATGATTCCATTTCATGTTTTTCTATATTCCCTATCATCCCTAGCATTACATAGATAAAGTTTTCCTAAGTGTGTGGGCTGTACTTAATAAGACAATTTTTTGTATATCTCTTAAGCTGGGGTTTCCAGGGATTCTTTCAATGTGTTGTTTTGTTCCATTTTTTATCATTCCAAGTGCACCTACTATCACTGGCACAACTCTTGTTTTCAATTTCCACATTTTTTCTATTTCAATTTCCAGGTCTTTACATTTTGACAGTTTTTCAAATTCCTTGATTGCTATGTTACAATCCGCTGGACAAGCCATATCAATTAATAGACAAGTTTTCTCCTTCTGGTTTTTAACAATAATGTCTGGCCTGTTTGCTTCAATTTTTCTGTTTGTGTAGATGGTGTAATCCCATAGAATGGTTACATCTTCTATTTCTGTAACCGGTGCTGGATGATGTTCATACCAGTGTTTGTTTACAGATTTTCCATAATGTTTGCACATTGTCCAATGTAAATATTGCCCAACTCTATCGTGGCGATTTTTATATTCATTTGGGGCAAGCACAGAACAGCCTGAGATTAGGTGGTCTATTGTTTCTTGGTGCTTATCACAAAACCTGCATTTTGGATCCATATTATTATGCATAATATTTGCCTGAAAGTTTCTAGTGAAAAAACTTTGGTCTTGTGCTGCAAGAATAAAGCCTTCAGTTTCAGACTTTAATCCAGATGCACGTAACCATCGATGAGTATTAACTTTGTCAAAATTGGATTTATTGGCATGTTCTGGATATTGGCCATGCAGAGGTTTGTCTTGCCATCACTGTTTCATCTGTTCAAGAGCTTTATCTTTGGCTTTCATTTTCATATTTTTTGCCGCAATAGTTGGTTCTTGGCTTCTGTTTTGCTTTTCTACAGAATCTACTAACTGTAAATATTGTTTGTATTTACTGCCTTCTTTTATTATTGAATATTTTTTCTTTCTTTCTTCATGTTGCCTTACTAATTGTATCATCCAATCCTTTGTTGTTTCTATGTATGTTAGTAAGCCAGTAGTTGTTGTCTTGTATGACAATTCCAGCTGAATAAGACCTCTTCCACCTTCTTTACGGGGTATGTATAGACGGTCTACATCAGGCTTTGGATGATGCATCTTATGCTTAGAAAAAAGCTTTCTTGTTTTAGAATCCATTCGCCTGATGTCGTTTAGAGATGTTGAAGCTATATTGGACAACTGGGATTGCAAGGCTATTAATGGCCATAATTCTGTTCTGAGAATTCAATTCAGTTTTTAATATCATTCGTAGCCTTCTATAGTACTCTTTACGCACTATTTCTTTCGGTTTTTTTTTATGGTGAATGTTTTCACTCTCATTTACACCTAGGTATTTATAAGCTTCTTCTGGTTTCAATTCTTTTATTGTTACAGCAGGGTCTAAGCTAATTGAGGATGTTTCTTGTATTGATCCACGTAAAACTGTAGCTTTAGCACATTTATTCAAATTGAATTTCATTCCAATGTCTTAGCTGAAGCATTTTACAGTTTGCAGAAGACCTTCCAGCTCATTATCATTCTTAGCATATAACTTTAAGTCATCCATGTAAAATAGATGGCTTATTTTATTTTGGCCTATTATTTATGTAGCATCGCTCATAGAATGAGAATTATATACCCCAGTGATTGAAATAAAGAGTTCGGCTATAAAATTCTTAGTACCTGAAGAAAACCGGTGCATACAAGAGTCCAAACAGTGTAAATAATGTTTCGTTTCCCTGCTATGAGTAAATAGCAGGACAGATAGTCTTCCATAGACTAGGTTGGCAACCAGTCTATTGCAGTAAGAATTGGGAACCTACGATCCTTGAATTCTACTTGTCCATATCCCTTGTCGTTGTTAACATTTCTTCTCTTGATATCTCCCCCAAACCCTGTTCCGTCATCTACGAGGGTCATTCAGTAAATAAGGTGAATTTTTCGGTATAAGGACTTCTATGAGGGTCATTCAATAAATAAGGTGAATTTTTCGGTATAAGGTCTTCTATGAGGGCCATTCAATAAATAAGGTGTATTTTTCAGTATAAGGACTTCTATGGGGGTCATTCAATAAATAAGGTAGATTTTTCGGTATAAAGGACTTCTATGGGGGTCATTCAATAAATAAGGTGGATTTTTGGGTATAAGGACTTCTATGAGGGTCATTCAATAAATAAGGTGAATATTTCGGTATTAGGACTTTTACGAGGGTCATTCAATAAATAAGGTGAATATTTCGGTATTAGGACTTTTACGAGGGTCATTCAATAAATAAGGTGAATTTTTCGGTATAAGGACTTCTATGAGGGCCATTCAATAAATAAGGTGAATTTTTCAGTATAAGGACTTCTACGAGGGTCATTCAATAAATAAGGTGAAATTTTCGGTATAAGGACTTCTATGAGGGTCATTCAATAAATAAGGTGAATTTTTCGGTATAAGGACTTCTATGAAGGCCATTCAATAAATAAGGTGAATTTTTCGGTATAAGGACTTCTACGAGGGTCAATTCAATAAATAAGGTGAATATTTCGGTATAAGGACTTTTACGAGGGTCATTCAATAAATAAGGTGAATTTTTCGGTATAAGGACTTCTATGAGGGCCATTCAATAAATAAGGTGAATTTTTCGGTATAAGGACTTCTACGAGGGTCATTCAATAAATAAGGTGAATTTTTCGGTATAAGGACTTCTACGAGGGTCATTCAATAAATAAGGTAAATATTTCGGTATAAGGACTTCTACGAGGGTCATTCAATAAATAAGGTGAATTTTTCGGTATAAGGACTTCTATGGGGGTCATTCAATAAATAAGGTGGATTTTTTGGTATAAGGACTTCTATGAGGGTCATTCAATAAATAAGGTGGATTTTTCGGTATAAGGACTTCTACGAGGGTCATTCAATAAATAAGATGAGCAAAAGTAAATTTCTTTTGTTGCTAAGAAATTGATTGATGTGAATTGTTGAACCAAAAGAACGTTTTTAAAATTCTTTCATTGTTAATGAATATTTTGTTTTCTATGAACCGTTGTTTGCTAAAAAAAAAGCAGATTTGTATTTTGAAAGAAATGTTAATCTACCTGTGATCATTTAAGGTGGAAAAGAGTAATTTTGCGCAAGGACTATATTCTATTTTATACAATTTGTATGTTGTAAATTTATTACTCATTCTTAATAAATGTTTGTTTTCTTGCACATTTCACTCAGAGTAAGTTTCTTGTATTTTTTGTTAGCGTATTTAAAAATATTAGTAAATCCTCCTCTTAAAATACAGTCCTCTTAAAAGACACCCCTTGAAATCCTCCTCTTAAAATACACTACTCTTAAAATACACCCCTTGTAATCTACCTCTTAAAATACACCACTCTTTAAATGCACCTCTTGAAATCCTTTTCATACAATACACCACTCCTAAAATTCACCGCTTGAAATTCTTCTATTAAAATACACCACTCTTAAAATACACCCCTTGAAATCCTCCTCTTAAAATACACCACACTTAAAATTCACTCCTTGAAATCCTCCTCTTAAAATGCACAACTCTTAAATTCACCCCTTGAAATCCTCCTTTTAAAATACACCACTCTCAAAATACACCCCCTGAAATCCTTTTCTTAAAATACACTAATCTTAAAATCTTGAAATCTTTCTCTTGAAATATAATACATTTAAAATATAATACATTTCTCTTAAAATACTCTCTCTTGAAATCCATTTATTAAAATTGTTTCCTCTTAAAATTCTACTCTTAAAATACACTCCTCTGAAAATATCATTCCCTGAAATCATCCTCTTAAAATACTTTCCTCTTAAAAATTCATCTCTTAAAATAATCTTTATACTCTTATCTTAAAATAATCTCCAATGTAATCCTTCTCTTAAAATACTTTCCTCTTAAAATCCTCCTCTTAAAATGCACTCCTCTTAAAATGCTCTCCCTTAAAATTCGCCTCTTAAAATACTTTTCTTTTAAAATCATCCTCTTAAAATACACTCCTCTTAAAATGCTCTTCCTTGAAATGCCTCTTTTAAAATGCTCTCCTCTTAAAATATCCCCTTAAAATGCTCGTCTCTTAAAATACTCTTCATTGAAATCCTCTTCTTAAGATAGTCTTCAATGAAACCCTTCTCTTAAAATACACCCCTTTTGACATGTTCTCTCTTGAAATGCTCCTTTTAAAATGCTCTCCTCTTAGAATCTTCCTTTAAAATGCTCGTCTCTTAAAATACTCCCCGCTGGAATCTTCCTCTTAAAATACTCACCCTTGAAATCCTCTTCTGAAAATAGTCTCTATTCTTTTTCTTCCTTTTCGTCTCTTCTCTTTTTCATCTATTTTAAAATTCATTTTATTCCATGATCTACATACGCGATGATGAGTAAAAATTATTATCATTTTCGCCGTAACATATATTTAGTTTGTCACACTGACTTTTGTTCATGCGTGCTTATAGTTAGTACTATTGTGATCACGGGATTGAATTTGAGCTTTTTCGCGCCAGTTTGCTTGCTGCTATTACAGTGTAAACCTGACCGCTTCCCCAGAAGTGTGCACCAAAGAGCAATAATCCGAATTTGCAGAGAACATGTTACCTTATCGATGACAACTCGCCGGCTCACCATTATATCTCTCGAGTTTACTGAATCTTCTCGTCAGTGGCGGAGGTTTACGGTCGTTCTGTTTCTTCTTGGTGTGTCACGGTTACCCGGAAGCTTCATCAGGGTTTGGTTGTCAATCTGAGGACAGTGCAGAAGATTCGAAAACATTTGGATGTGTCTAATGGTGATTACGATGGCACTGCAGCATGGAAAATTTTCTTTGATCGTTCTTATAAGAAAAGGACTCCTGAATTTATTGGTGAGGTTTTTAGACTCAAAACAGAGTCCTACATCGTGCCTTGAGGAGGTAGTACTGACTTGGGTCAAGAGGGTGGCTGCTAGAAAACCCTATGTCTAGCAACAGCACCTTGCACCATACCAGTCATGTCAATCTAACAATTGCTTCGACCACATCACCCTTTATATCTGACCACTTACCCCCCCCCCCCCCATATTGCAAACCCCTTGATTATTATGCGTGGGGTGCAGTTGAGTGAGAGACTAACAAAACTTTTTGTAGCACCAAAAATGGACTGAAAAAAAGGATCATGACAGCACTCACCAATTTAAACAAGGAGATTGTCCAGAAGAGATGCAAGAGATTTCGAATCGTTTGGAAGCCGATTTTATTGAATAAATTTATTCTTTAGTATTTCAATATATTTTTGTGCAATTTTGATAAATATATCTGTTAAAATGATATACCAGTGTTATTTTCATTTTTGCTTTATTTAGACGACAATTCATCCTAAATATTAAAAAACATTTTGTTGAATAATATCGATAAGTTCCGTCTATCCAATACCTTTATTACTTTTCGGAACCCTATAAACACCAATACAGAAAAAATTAAAATTTTGAAATTTATATACCAGAATATACTCCAAAATAAATTATCGGGAGGAGATCATTAGTATGTGTCGTCATAGAAATAAGTATAAATTGCAATAATTATCCTATTTTTCCAATTAGTCACAATAGGTTTTTTTTTTAAAAATTGGCCAAGCAGTTACTTCTCCACTATCTACCACTACTAACTGTAGAGTCAAGCCACATACCTCCTACTATCAAAGAAGAAATTACTACTAAAATTCCGCTAGTTTAACCCTATAAAAACAATATCCCCCAACCTCTTCCTTTAC